>JAKWBI020000220.1:0-70441 GCA_022664585.2 Zalerion maritima | reverse complement strand
TGGTGTCCTCCATAGTCACAAGCTCTTCCGTAATAATCTTTGGCATAGATTCAGATTCCGGAGCAGCCTTTAGCTCTAACTCTTGGGCAGCCTCCGGTTCAGGCTCCGGTTCTGTCGCAGGCTCTGGTTCTGTGGCAGCTTCTGGCTCGAGGCTCTTGGTGGTGTCCTCCATAGTCACAAGCTCTTCCGTAATAATCTTTGGCATAGATTCAGATTCCGGAGCAGCCTTTAGCTCTGGCTCTTGGGCAGCCTCCGGTTCAGGCTCCGGTTCTGTGGCAGGCTCTGGTTCTGTGGCAGCTTCTGGCTCGAGGCTCTTGGTGGTGTCCTCCATAGTCACAAGCTCTTCCGTAACAATCTTTGGCATAGATTCAGATTCCGGAGCAGCCTTTAGCTCTGGCTCTTGGGCAGCCTCCAGTTCAGGCTCCTTCACATCGACCGACCCTAGATTAATGTTTTCCCCGACAGATTCCGCCTTGGGGACAGGTTCTTTTACAGCGGCTTGCTCGGGATCCTTGAGAGTCTCTAGCTGGGGCTCCTTGGCAGGCTCCAGCGCGGGCAAAGGCTCTTGCTTGGCAGTTTCTAGTTCGAGTACAGATTCCTCAACAGATTCTGGTGCAGGCTTTCTAAGGTCATCCGATTTTGGGTCCTTAGAGGCTTCAGATTCTTCCTCGACAGGCTTAGCCTCAGTCTCAGCCACTTCTTGAACAGCTACTGGCTCGTGTTGGTTCGCAGTTTCCGTTTCAAAAACGGAGTCCTTCTTTGTGGGTTCAAGCCTGAGAGTGGATTCTTCTTTTGCAGCTTCTGGTACTGGAATGAGTTCCTCCTTAACGGTTTCAGGCTCAGGAACAGGTTCTTGTTTTGCAGCTTTGGCTACAAGCACAAGGTTCTCCTTAGATGTTTCCGGCTCTGGAACAGGCTCCTCCTTACTAATTTCAGGCTCGGGCTCCTTCGTATACTTGGTATCCTCCCTCGCGAGCTCAGGCTCTTCCTTTATGTGTTCGGACTCAGGCATAAGCTCCTCCTTTGCGGGTTCGAGCTCAGGAACAAGTTCTTCCTTCGCAGCTTCGGGCTCAGGTACAAGCTCCTGCTTCGCGGATTTGGGCTCAGGGATAGGGGTTTCCTTCGCAGGTGCGAGCTCAGGAATGAGCTCCTCCTTCGCGGGTTCGAACTCAGGGATAAGCTGCTTCGCGGATTCAGGCTCAGGGATGAACTCCTCCTTGACAACTTCGGGTTCGGGCTCTTTTGTACCCTCGGCGTCCTCCTTCGTGAGTTCGGGCTCCGGAATAGAATCTTGCTTGACAGCCTCCATAAGAGCTTCGTCATTCTCAAGCGTCTCGCCACCTACGATATCTACCACCTGGGAGTCATCCAGCCTGGCGCCATTCACAGAAGAATTAGCGGCTGCTGCCTCTGGCTGCGCGGTTGTTGGGGCAGTCTCCGCTGACTGGTCGACCACGGGTTCAGGTTGTTGGACGCTTCCATCAGCCTTTTCCGACGTGCATTTTTCTGTCGGCTTTGCTTCCCGTTCTTGTTTTTCGGGCGCTTCGTCACTGACCGTTTTAAGTCCGCTATCCTCGATTACAATCTCTGGTACAGAAGAATGGACGTTGATGGAAGACTCTGTGGCAGGCTGAGCTGCGGTCGCAGATGAGACAGGGTCAACAGCTACGGTCTTTTCTTCTGCCACGGCTTCACCCGGGGACGTGGTAGCCACTGCTTCGGTGGCTAGGTTCTCCGTGTTGGGTACATCGCTGAATTTGGGTTCCTCTACAACAACGGGTGTCGTCACTTCGGTCTCTGGTCTAGACGAAGCAGAAACTACAACTGGTGCTTCTTGGGGCTCAGAGCTTTGGGCAGCTAGGGACTCTGCCCGCTTCGCGACCTTCTCTTCGAGTTCCTTGAGACGCTTTTTTTGGTTAGGAGTCCGTTTCTTGGACTTTCTTGCCTTGATGACTGCCAGTTCCTCTTCCTCCTTTGCAATCATCTCTGGGGTTTCTTCCAAAGCAGATGCAGATGGCTTGGTGCTAGAAGCAGCGATATCAGACTCCTCGAGCATGGTAGAGTCGAACTTGGAGTCTGTTCGTTCGTGTAGCGTAGCCATGGGATATGCTGTTCTGGGGGCAGCGACAACGACGGACGCGGGCTCAATTCCAGGGTTGGTCAACCTTGTGTCTTGATTGTCTAGGGTAGCTGCTGTGTTGGCAACTTCGTCGGCGGTCTCGGCTACGTTGGCAATCGGGGTTTGGGAGAGGCGCCTGAGACCAATCCTGCCAGCTTCTTTGTCGGTGACTGTTTCCGCTGGTTCCTCTGGATCGAGAAGGCGTGCAGAATCTGCAACTTCGCTGGCAACCGCTGCAACTTGTGGGGCGGGGGTGTGCGATTGATCTCTCAGGTTGTTGTTCTCATCGGCCGCTTGGGGTGGTTGGCCGACGACAAGCTTTTCTGGCAGGACGGGATTTTGAGGATTGGGAGAATTGGTATCAAGACTGTTGCTGTTCTCCTTAGCATTGATGGGCGGTGCGTCAATGTTATCGGGTCTGTATAAAGTGGAGGGACAGGGAAGGAAAAAAATGTTGTGGTGAGCAAGACAATCTCTAAGGGAGGGTTTAGAGGGAAAAAAGGAAAGAAAAAAAAGCAAAGAAAAAAGGGCCAAGAACCCCTTGTGACAGGCGAAGGTGGCAGGGGTATCCCAAGCTAGACTTACAGTTCCTCGGGAACGTGGGTGGCAACTAGGTCCGTGAGAAGGTGGCTTCTGTCACCGCTCTCGTCAATTTCTGGTGAGACAGGGCTCGTCTTGGAAGAGAAGGACATGGCTGTGAGTAAATAAGCAACTTTCACTAATGATTATTATCCTTAGTAGGGAGGCTTGGGAAGTCTCTTGACGATATTTCTGCTTGCTGCCACCTAGGTATGCACCACCGATTAGCAAAGGAGAAATATTTGAGGCTGGATGGTATTCAGTGGAACAGGAAAAATAAATCATGGAGGCGGGGAGGAAAAGAGCATGAAGGGACAGCAGGTAGTCCGTCATAAGTTGGCGGTAAAGACTCACACGACAGCACACAACAAGGGTTGGTGGATGGATGGACAGGATTGTACACTGTGCAGTGCAGCGCAGCGCAGTACAGTACAGTACAGTACAGTACAGCAAGCCGAGACTGCCTAAGGTTGGTATGTACGTAAGTAGAATGCTGTGGGTGATACGAATGGTGTATACGGATGTCCTTCCCAAGAGTTTTATCCCACCAGGACACATCCCTGTCACCGCCCAAATTACACCGCCTTCTATGAATAGCAAATTATCCTAACTTTGAATCTGATTCTATAAACACCTCATAACGGCACTCCACGTAAATATTACCCTTTTAAGCAAACAATTTTTGGATATAATAAACGATACGCTTAACCTATACCTGTATTCGGAACTGTTCTGGGTCCTTCCATACTCTAAACATAATTTCTCGAGCTTTAATTTTAATTCTAAGGAATTAATTTTCTTCTCTTCTTAATTTTTAATTCTAAAACCTGGAAATATTAAGCAACTGGTGTTAACCTTCCAAGGTGGCACACAGAAGAAATGCCAATAGTACCAGGATATTTTTGCCGGAACAAAATTGAGCTTGGCGGGACAGAATTTTTGGGAAGGACATATGTAATACCTACTACGAATTGGTTGAATCATTCGGGGAAGACAAGATGAAAAAAAGTGGTTAGTGTGTTGATGGTGGGATGTTGCTGCAGATACTTCTCCACACCTATCCTCTTAGCCTACAAAAAGAGAAGTGACGGTGAAGGTTGGACAAGTCTGTAATTGCCCGTTCAAGCCGTTGTGGACCAAACGCTACTCCAACCTTCCAAGACCACATGCAGTACGGATCTGTACCTGCCTTCAATAGGTAGGTGGGCAGGCGGGCGGTTGCTGGTATCTCCATCCAGTTGGCTTTCAATCATGTTGAAAGTTCACCCGGAAGGAGGACCTGTATGGCTGGCTGGATGCGGTGTCATCCATCCATCGTTCATCCTTGTATCCGTTCTTTCTCCTACTCCGCTAATACTACATGGTGTGCATGGGAGGTTGGGAGCCACGTAATCGGAGGCTCCCCATTGTCGATAAGACCAACTTGAATAGCCTATGTCGTTCTCTTACATTGCGGCTTTTCTAATAATCCGTTTGAGATGACCGTACGGAGTACTACTTGAAGACGGTGAAACTCGCACACCTCAACCCTTTTTTCTTCGGTACTATACTCAGCAGCATCCATAATCTGTGACTAGGACTGGATAATTTGCAGCTTTGACTCCGATATCCCTTTACACCTACGTGTATGAACTCAATCCCGACTTGTTTGTCCACAATCCAGGTTATAAGAAATGGGTTGGATCTAGCGAGGATAGCATCCGTAGGACGGAAGGGTGGCTATAAAAGCAGCGAGAAATGGACTAGCAATCCCACATATGTGCCGCGGTCCTGGCTTTCATATTCACCTCTTTCATGGATATAAAAAATAAATATCAAGGCCACATAATTTATGTAAGTAGGTGGTGGAGCATTATCCTTGTTTATATGGAACACTGTGGTAGATAGATGTAGAGCTACATTTACCTGATATGAGGCAGCTTTTATATACCATGGTAGGGAGTGGTCTCTTTCTTCAAAGCTCACAACAAAGCTTCTAGTAGCTTTACTGCGTCCGGGTCTAATCATTGAATAATTTTTGGGGTCTTGAGTGCACCCTTCGGGGCTCAATTGAGAGAACAAATGTTCAGGATTTGGCATTGCAAGGTATCGTGACTCTGTTTGTCAACCCCTACAGATGGGTGACAACTTGAGACCCTTGAGCTGGCCCAAGCTCCTCTACCTCTGTACTCACAGATGCAGCTGGGCCAATGACTCACACAAGCAACCCCATTGAAAGTGCAAACAAAGGCTCAGACTATGTAGTCTTCTCGATATATTGATGAGTGATGCTTCCAGTGGCGTTTCCAGATATGGTACGTTTCAATTATGAGACGAGGCAAGACACTTATTTTGTCACTATTTCTTACTAACTCCTCGCATATATGCTCCCTCGGACTACCCCTAACTCCTATTCATATTGTCGTGAACATTGCAACTCTGAGCTTCGTGCCTTTCAGAGTAAACTTGGAGTCTGTGGCGAGAGATCCGATAAACCTCGCTTTCTTTTAAGTCACCGAGTTTGAAGCAATAATTTTTTCTGCCCAGCCGTATTAGGAGGGCGGTGTGGAAGTATTTCTGCCTTCGGCTCTAAATGTTTCTGCCGGACCCTACCTGATATAATGATTTCCAATGTCTACCACTTTATTCCCCCATCCTTCGACATACTCGCTTGCCAACTTGCCCAAAATCGAAGCACACCTCTCTCTCTCTCTTGAACACACATGAACATACATGAACATACACATCCAAAATGTCAGTTCCGCCAGAAAAAATCACCGTCAAGCGGAAACGCGCTGCAGAGGAGACGCCACTCGAGTTCCTTCGCCTCGGGCCCTCTATCAAGAAGAACCGCTCGGAAGAATTCGTTTACCAGCGCCACACGTTGTCGCCCGGCATAAACAAGCCTGGCAGCGAAGAACACCCATCTGCACGTGGAACCAAGATCCCTAGGAAGACAGAGCACCAGAGAAGCGCCAACCCCGAGCCAACTGAGCGACGTTTCTTCCTCAAGCGAAGAAGGGAGGCGCCTGATGCCGAAAATGATAGCAGTAGCACCCAGTTCCTCCCAGACGGCACAGTTCTCTTTGTTGAACGGGTTCAGAAGAAGTGCAAAAATCCATTTACCTCCAAAGAAGAGGCTGAGCGAGGCCTGGATATTACGCCATTCACTAGCAAGAAAATCACGCCAGGGACCAAGAAATACAAAAAGCCTAGCCTTGTGCGAAAGCTTGCTTTACTTAAAAAAGACGACATACCCACCGTCGCAACAGAAACACCACCCGAAAATGTCATCAAAGACCTAGAAGAATGGTCCTTGCAGGAAGCCAAGATAACGACTCCCCCAAAACGAAGGTTCAAACCCAAGCCATGCAAGAGGTATGCCGAGAGGCACCCTGATTACAATCCAGCAACCACTAGAGGAGAAAAGGACAAGATGGATGGCTACGACTCCGAAGATGGAAGCGAAGACAGCTACGTGCTCGAGACATACGTCCGTGTCTCAGCCCATCTTGTAGAGAAGCCGTCAGGCCCAACAGTCGGTATGCTGGTGATCGAAGAAGGCTCTGACATGGAATTCTTTTACGACGACGAGGAGGAGAGCGACTATGACTTTGATGACGATGACGAAAACGGCGAAAACTACTACGCAAACGATTATCCCGAGGACGAGCAGGAGGATACGGCCGAAGACGAAGCATTCTGGTCTGATGATGGAAAAGTACAGTTTGGGTACGACTCCGACGACAAAGATGAAGAGGCATCCGAGAGACGATTGAACACCAGCCCATGGGCTGAGATGTACATGTGAACGACACAGCACACATCACAAGCGATATTTTGAAGGTTGCAGGTGATAGGCGCATTATTCCCACATTCTTAGTACTAGCGATAGTTGCGATCATTCACATTATGCTGTGCTAGCGTTCTGAAATAAGAAATATATGAACAAGTCCTAGATACAGTCGAGGCGTTGGCTCTTGAGGTTGTGCTGCTCAAAGTAATTTCATTCTTTGCCGAGCTTCTAATATTGCTTCGGCGGCGTCTCCAGTGGCGCTTGGCAAATGCCCAGGTACCTACCACAGGAGAAAAGGAATCATGGGGCTGTCACCATTCATTGCGGCTCCATTGCAGACCACCTCCATCCCAATACAAGGCTTCATTAATAGAGAGCAATCATGGAAGCACCAGTAGAAGCATTACCTGGAGCATCACCATCCACACCTTTCATAAGCCAGGTCATCTGAAGCTGCTATATATTAATATACTAGTGCATCTGTATGCAGTAAGCTTGGCACCTCCTCTGGGTTTCAAGTCTGGATACTTCATAGCTCGCTAGATTTACACATCTACATATGTTTATTTCATTCGTTTGCTTTATCCCTTGTTGTATGGTTGCACACTCCGATCAGAACCATATGCATCCATCCGTAGTAAAGCAGCCAAGAACCGAAACAAGGCAAGGCGGGTTGGACGTTCATCCATCCACCCATGCTAAAATATCTATTGGCCGATACCCATAGTTCCAGCACCCGTGAGCAAGACACTTGAAAGGTGTCCATGATCTCTCATGGAATCCGAGAAAGCATTGAAAACCGTGCCAACCCCATTTCGTAAAAACGCCGAGAGCTGATCAGCTTTTTTAATGTTTCCCCACCTTGTCCCACCTAAGGATTGACAACCCTTGCAACGACGGAAAGAAAGAAAAATAATAAAGTGGGCTTGATTTCCTTCAGCCAATTGAGAGTTAACCAAGTGGAAGTTAAGACACAGAGAAAGGCACTGCGTAGGTAGGTAGTCCCTCGGAAGGAAGATCCGTCGTAACCAGGTCCTCTACCAACAAGCGACCCTGACATACCCGGTAGATAGGAGTGCAATTAATGTTCGAGCTTCTCGAAGGAGCGCGGCATCCATCACACATTTGGTATCCGAAATCGATGGTTGGGAGGGAAAGAAACATCAGCCGCGCAAAACAAAGAGGAAAGTTAGATAATTAGCGGCAGAAATTGCCGATGCAAAGGAGGAAAAAAGCCCGAAACACAGGTAGAGAGTACAGGGAGAATTGCCGAAAAAGAAGTTGAATCCCAACCCGACATTTATGTTGGTGGGCACTATTAAGACGCTGATTGCCACCTAGCCCGTCGGTTTGCGGGATCGGTGGAAGTGTAAACGAAATGACATTCATGACCGGTCAGAAATCCTATGCAGAGGAGGAAACTTTGGATGAAAAGACGACAAAGGCAGATCAGATCGAGATATATAATACAAACAATAGCAAGAAAAATATTATAGAGGCGTCGCGCTGTCTTCCACCTGCCTCACACATGATATATATTGTGAGTGAGGGGCAAAATACTGAAATGGCAAGACGGGTAGGGCTGTACAGGATGTAGAAGAATCGGGAGAGAGAGTCGACATTTTACCGAACCTGAAGTTGGGCATCGTATTCGTCCGAGTCGGAAATGGAATCCCAGGTGTCTTCCGGCCGAGTGTACCCGTCATCTGGCTTGAATCGAGGAGGTCGTTCGCCTCTTGCGACCATTTCTTTGTGGGTACGCCTCTGATCTTCTTGTTTTGTCACTGTGGTGGGTAGGGTATTAGTATTTGGGTTGGTAACATCAATGGATGGGCTGATGGACACATATAGGGCACGACTAACAGTTTTCAAGGGCGACCTTCTTGTGTTCCTCCACCACCCAGGGGTATTGCAAGGCCCTCTCTGGCCAAAGAAATGACAGCTTGAGCCTGTCCTTCTTGTGCTCGTCCTTCGCGAATTCCTTCGCCTTCCGCACTTTGAGGGTCCATATCTCCGGGTCCCCGTCGTGGTTGAGCACGAGCTTGCCCTCTCTCGAGAAGGCGGGTATGGTCTTGTTCTTCCTGTAGAAAACCCCCTGCAGCCCCTGCCGGTCCCGGGGCGGGTGGTCTACCCTGGTCTCCCAGTATTTACTGTACTCGGTCACGATATCATCCCAGGGGATGCCAAGGTCGGCCGTTAGGTAACGGATGTAGTCCGTCTGCTCGAGGTCGTATTGCTTGTTGTTGTGGGGCTTGTCCTTGCGCGGCGGCTTCCTTTTGCTCTTTTGTATCATCGGAGAGGAGTGATGGAGTTGCCACGAGACAGGACGAGGAACCGGGCCCTGCTGGTGGTGGTAGCGATACGGCTTTTGGATTCCGTACGTGCTACTGTGAGTTGCGCGCGGCACCAGAGGCTGGGGTCCGCGGGCAGGGTGGTTGATGAACGGGGACAGCGTGGTGGTGCGCGGCTGATGGAAGCTGCCGGAACCACTGCCAGCCATATAGCTGGGATTCCCGTTGATACTGCTGTTGCTGCTGTAGTACCTACTGCCTGGCCGGGACGCCAGACCATGTGCTCCTTGATTCCGGAAGTTGGGGGCTGGTCGGGGCGTTCGTGACGAGGCATACTGTTCTGAAGGAGGCGGGCTGGGAAGTCCCAAGCCCACCGGCATGCACAACGATGCTGCCTTGGGACTCCAGACGTAATCGGACTCGGAGCAGCTCTCACTCGCGCGCCGAGATGCATCAAAGCGTTTCGGGGCATCGGCAATCAGTATGAGTTCTGATACAGGAGGAAGCCTCGTCTTGTGAGACGTGCTGCGATACCGTTCACCAAGATCAAGTTCTGTTCCATGTCGTTAGACAGCACAGTTTTGGTACAAAGGAATAATGTCAATGCCTCTTCCATACCTTTGAGACCTTGTAGTGTATGCGGGGAGCCTGAGAATTTCCCAGACAAGGAAGCGAGGACACCGGCACACTCTTCGTCTTTCACCTCACGCTTGACGTCGCCAGCAGCTTCTCCACACAAATAGCTCCTGGCTTCCATTCGAGGTGAACTCGTTCGCGTTTGGGGGGATAGCGGGCTATTAGACCCCGAAAATGACGCCGGCGGAGTCAACGGTATTGCTGTGCGACTTTGATACATGGTAGTCGACGGCTTGTTCTGAGAGAAATGGTAAGGCGCAGCGTGAGGGAAAGGGGACGATGCCGATGATGCCGATGATGCCGATGATGGTATTACCGACGCTGCTGGTGACGACGAAGAAGACGATGAAGAAGATTGGGGCAGAGGAAACATTGTCCTTATGGGAAGCATCTGCTGCTCCCTGCTCGGAGCTGAGGCCATGTCGATTAGCGGCGCGTCTGCGGCAGTGAATATGCAAGGGGGATGTCGTGAATAGCACAATGCTCCAATCTCTTCGCAGTCGAGCCTGCTGTGTGTGTATACGTGCTGGTTTAGAAAGTGAAGATTCACGCACGATCGGATGGACACGTCTGTGTGTAATCGGCAAGGACCTGGGAATGAGGGATGTGCAAGTTATATGTGAAGAACTCGACGTTGGTTTCTCTAGGTCCATGCCTGTTTTTCTCTCTGCCTGTCGAGGCCTCGTAGATCGGAGCTCTTTTCCAACTAATACATATTAATCTTTCAGTTGTCTGTTGGTTTTAGCTATGGGAGCGCCACATCAAAGATACTTGCTGCACGGCACAAGTCTATATAATACACTAATTCTAGAGACCCCGGCCTGTCTCTGAAGAAAGCTTGCAGGAACAGGTATACGCTAGAGCAATATGGTAGACAGATCCCAGGCTATCATCTGCAGCTCAGTCCTTTCCCGCTTTTGGCTCATCATTGGCTTCGCGGTCACTGCGTAGGATGCGCAAAGTTTAGACCGCTGTGGCTCTGCATCGATGGTGAGGGCGTGTGATTACGCCCTTCCTTTCGGGAAGATGTTCTTTAGGACCTTATCGCGGACGTGGTGCAAGGGGGGACTCGAGCGTCATATTGACCCAATACTGTGTATATATTGGAACTACACACACAGGCACTTGAGCTGCGTATATTCTCGCTGGGGTTGGGATAGCGGTGAAACTTGTCGCCAGCCAGAAATTGCGGCAGCGAACGAACCTCCAATGTTGAAGGTGAGAAGTCCTTGCAAGAGACAGAAAGGATTTCCGGTTGGAATATTGCCGCACCGTGGCACGGAGGAATGCTCACTTGCCCCCCTGTTTCCTCATCCCAGCGGCAGACAACTAGAACTCCCAGGCAAGGGATTTTAGGTTCAAGTTTGTTGGTTCTGCTTGGAAGACTTGGGTGCTTGTTGGGCAGGCGTCCTTGCCTCTTCAGATGGGGGAGATTCAGAAACGACCAAGAAACAACGGATTCCCCGTTCCGTACCCGGCAAGAAGAAATAAAATAAAATAAAGTAAAATAAACAAGGAAATCAGAAAAGAAAAGAAGGAAAGAAAGGGCGACACACGGAGCAGGCAAAAAAGTGTTCGTTGGAAGGGGAGGAATGTGGGGGACGGACGATTGGGCTCGATCTCCATGGTGTCGGGGGTCGGTCCCACCTGTACTTCCTGGGCTGGCATTCCAGCTTCCCTACCCCCCGAGAAAGCAAACATGATCTCTAAACTGACAGCCCGGAACAGGTTCCCCATGTCTTTCCATCCCAAAAACGTCCAGATACTGTGTCCCCTCTCGGAGACGTGCATGTGTGGCGTTATACATACTTCAAATAAGCTTCGCCCCTCATCAGGTATGTGACGACAAAACCCACAAAGCGCAGCAGCAAGCGAAGAGAGAAACGTAAAAATTCTTGGGCTGCTGTGGTTTCGCCGTGTATCTGGTGCAGTGCGATTTAATATCGTGATTCACAAGGTCCACGAGATCCATCCCTGGGTTGGTCGTTGGTCGATCGATGGCTTCTTTTTACTGCTGTATCCAAGTTTGCGGAAAGCTGTACCGTGTGCAACACTGTATACTCACCAGCAGGACTCGGACTCTATAGCACGGCAAATCTACAAGTGTATGTATGGTAAGCTTTAGCAGCCGGTCGGACAATCTTCACAGCATACTTACGTAACCTACATATCTGTCCAGCTGCACGATATTTGGGACCCTGGCAGGACAAGTTCAAGTGTTGCCATCTACGATGTACTAGACTGGATGCTAGTACGGGCCAACCGTGCGGGCCGGTGAGATTGGGAGACCTGATCGGCCCGGGAATCAACATGATGCCAGCCAGTATCAGCAGTATTTTACAATGGGTACATAGCACCACAATCCGTCGATGTCTATCATAGACAATCATATAATATTTTCGTCGATGTCGATGAATCACTATTGTCCTTCATCGACTATCTAGTAGTCATCGTCTGACTTCTATTCTCGAGGTGCCCTTCCCCGACCATTTCATTTCATTTGGCGTGTCGGGCGGAGATATATTGTCTCCAGTGCACCCCCCCCCCCCGGCTGCGGTTTGTACCGCATCGGGAGGAGGTGGCAGTAGTGGTGTTTCGGCCCCGAGTCCCCGGCCAACCTCTGATAGGTACTAGTACCACTCAACAACCTACTTAGTGCTACCCACTCTTTCCCTTCCCACCAAGTTGTCTTCGGCGGGACGCCAACGAAGCTGGCACCCTCGATCTGGAGGTGGCTGCCGAAGCTTAAAAAGCGCAGGCCATTCATATCCCAGTACCAACCTTAGTTTGGATCAAGCGTTAAGTTTACTAGGTGGCCGAATGCCAGCGCGGCCGAGGCGAACGGGGATTCTGCGAGATGCAACACGCGGTCGGTGAAGATGGTGGCAAAACTCTGAGATGGCCTGAAGATAGTCGACTTGTAGATTAAAGAACCTGTCGCCGCGAGGGCATGTGTCGGGGAGCCGAGTTTGGTCGAGGAAGCTGCTGGCGATTTCTCTAAGTCAGCGGATCCGCTCAGGACAGAACAGATGCAAGGCGCCTGTCCCCTACCATGCCAAGACGGCGGCCTGCTGCTCTGCAAGAACGGGGAAACACTCGAAGCCTAGCCTGCTGTCCGACATGGTTGGTCCAATAGTTGGATAATACCAAAGGGAGGAGAAAGAAAGAATGTAGCGAACGGTTGGTTTGCAAACAAATCTCCCAGGCGGCGAAAAATAAATCAACAAATGGGATATCCAAAGACAGGCATGCCATGGTCGAGGACTGGATTCAACAGTAAACGCAGATGCATCGATCCACCCAGCCGTCTTCATCGGAACGCCAGTATGTACGTGTATGGTTCATGCATGTTGGCGACAGTAGCACCCCTGCGTGGATTACACGAGCAGTGTCTGGCGATGTAGATGAGAAATCGGCAATTTTTTCGTGTCTTCTGCTGAATCTAGTGCAATAGGAGAGAAAAGCAAGATGGCCGGTGGCGTGGCGACATTTGCCAGAAGGGGAAGAAAAAAAAAAACTTCAGCTGTCCCCGTCCAAACCCTAGTAATAGGCAACCACAAACCGGTCGGTGTTGAGACACGGCCCAGGACCGCCGAGTTTGTACCACATGTAACCGCTGCGAAGATCCTTGGGTCTCGGAGTGCTACAATAGGGAGTGTCGCAATTGATATTAGTAGATCTAGGGAATCCAACCAAATATACAGGTGCCTAGGTACCTAAGCTAGCAGGAAGGTAGGTGAATTGTGAGGATGGGAGACGGTAAGACAGGAGAACCTCGAGAAACAGCTGAGACTGGTGTGGCAGCCTGTCCACGAAGGCTCGACTGATATCTACGACCCGCAGCAGCACACTAATACGAACCGACGGGGACGTGGAAACAAGGAATGGGCCCATGGTGCCCGAATTTCCCCATGTGTAGGAATGCAGCAGCGAACGCAGTTTCTGCATACATCCTCTTAAACCTTCTGCGAAGCACCGTCACCAAAGACAATCCCCCCTGCCTACGCTTTGTCCCCACCATCAGTATCAAGGTGAAATAGGTAGACGTCGAGCGTAAGTGGCGGGGACGGGTTAGTCTGACTTGTCCCACATTTCAGAGGTTTGAATCTGCCGACCTATTTCCACGCTTCCGTCCCTCGATCACGATGCCGAGTTCCAGTCCCGCATCGGTACCAATGGCCTGCTTCAATTCCCGGAAGGACTCATCGCCGGAAAACCTCCTGTGCTTCTGTGTCAGCAGCTAGGTTTTTCCTCTCCGGGAGAAACATGGTGCCCTAAGGGAGAGCTAAGAATGTGCATTTCTTCTTCCTATCCTGCTATGTGGAAATGGGGGCGCTGGGATGATGGACTAAGGGATACGGATAATACCTACCATCCTCTCTCTTCGCCACCGCTGAGAAAGCTGCAGTCAGAGTTCCGCTCGCAGACCCAGCCTCCAGCTACGCCTTTGGTCTTCCAGTCGGGCCGCGCGCCTCGAGACTCCTCGGCCATGGGAAAAGTGTTCCTCCTGAAGGTGCTCAGTCCACAGGTGAAGGAGCCGAAGTCTTCTTCACCCGGATCGTCTGGCATGTGACCAGTGAGCACCCTCCCCATGGCGATGATGACAGCCGCATGCACGCAGACCAGGACGGCACGGGCGCCATCCCGATCTGCCTGTCGAATGAGCGAGTCTGCGGCGGCAGCCACCCGATCGTGGAGCGCCTCGACGCTCTCGCCATATCGGGGCGGTACTACCGAGGTTACAAACCGGTCACCCAGTGACAGTGACGGGAAGAGGCTCGACAAGGTGTCGATAGGGGCATGGGTAGGGTGCTCGAAGGGAGCTACTCCGTACCACTCCGCGAATCCAGTGTCCGGCCTCACACTGTATACCCGAGCCTGAGGACCCCTCTCGGCTGCTAATTCGACAAATGGGCGAACAGTCTGCAGGCACCGATAGTACGGCGAGCTGACGACCATGTCGATAGATGGTTGGACCGAGAACAAGTGCTCACCAAGTTCGCGCGCTTGTTGATTTCCCTTGGAGCTTAGCGCCGGGTCCGCTGCGATTCCCGTCGGCGTCGGTATAGAACTGGAGTACGAGCCTGTGTTTGGGTCGACACTCCAGTTGGCACGAAACTACAGCGCACTTCCACCATCAGCACATAGCCCCGTGGTGAACTTTGAGCGGGTAGATCGAAGCCAGGGATTTCCATCTTCACCATCCAGCCTGAGGAGAGTTACCAGCTGAACGCTCAGGATGGCCGGCGAAGAGAGGGAAAGAGGGAAAACACACCCCGTGCCTAACTACGTAAATCACCTCAAGCATCGATGCTTGATTTGACAGAATAAGTCGAGGCAATCAATACCAATAACAATTTTTAACTTTTGCTTCAACACTGAATTGGTAGGGAGAAATGCAAACCGCCCGGAGAACAAGGAATTGGAAGGAGAATTAGCCTAGCTGAACTAGATACCATGTCACCTAGTGGCTGAAGTTGCTGAAGGACTGGAAGAAATTCAACCGAGGTACCCACCCAAAGCGCTGCTCGTATAATGCAGCGGCATCTACGCTGACTAATTGATTATCACAGGCTAGCTTAGGCTTTGCGAGTCGAACGGTACATAGTACATGATACCTACTGTATGTACGTCCGTGCTAGCGCTTAATTATACGTAGAAAATAGTATTTAATAATTACCATCATGAGCCTACCGATACCGAGTTGTTTTGAAATATGCCGAGACAGACCAGATGAACTTAACACTTCAACACTATATAGAACTCCTAACAGGCTGTAGCACCAATCGCAGGGCAATATAATCACTTCGTCAGTATAAAAAGGAACGTTGATTTCTATCTAAGGAAATGCAAGGACTCTCCCTCCTTACACGAGCATACGCTCATTAAGGGGTCATCCTTTGCATTCAACTACCACCTACGTACATAAGAGAAAACAAAAGAAAAAGAGTAAAAATGATATCGCACTGTTCTCAATGCATGGGATGAATATTTCAACTCGGACTCATCTGAATACCAACCTTTTTCTAGCTCATTACCTACCAAAGGTTCCTAGGTTACCTGCTGCGCAAGAGGGAAAAGGCGTAAAGATGGTGAGAAAATAAGAAATCCCCCTACACAAGCTCGCTGTGATATTATTTCACCCATGGCATCTTCAAAAACGTTCCAATAAGTACTGGATACTACGTTCTAAAGTCATAGGGTAGCGATTCAAAGGCAGAAAAATAAGGACCAGGTAAACAAAAGACATAGAAGTAGTAGGTTACGCTCCTAGGTGCATCCAATACAGATATCTCTACTCTAGCACGCCTACACTGGTGCAACTTGAAAGCCTTCGCAACGTGGTCAATATCCAATTGTAAACCAAAACGCCCCAACACTCTGATAAAAACACCGCCGGGTGATTGGGAGACAAGAGGAAAGATAGTAAAACCGCAGCACGAAGACAATACGCCGGAATTCCATGCAAAGGATCCATACAGTAGCTAGGGGGGATTGCAACCCGAGATAAAGATATGGAAGGGGGGAGGAGGGGAAGAGATAGCAAGTATATAGATGGAAAGAACTAGCGAATTGAGGCAAAGTCAAAGGATGACCAAAGTCGAGAGGAAAAGCCCAACGACAAAAAATGATAAACAAGTCTTTCGGTTTGGGTGACAGCAGCGATTTCTCACATGACGACGCAAGAGCCAAGGGTTCTCGCTCTTCGACGACCAGTGCCGCTCTCTTCATCGGCGTGTACTTGCTGCGCCTCTCGGGCCCGACGTCGCCTGCGCCGGAGTCCAGTTCCCGATACACCAGCTTCCTCCGTTGCCTGCATATACTCTTTCCACTTCACGCACAACCGAGAGGCAGATGAGAAATCGCACCTCTGCACACGTTTCATGTGTTCATCAACCGTCATCTGCCACCCATAAAAGCACTTCAGTGCGATTACCTCGGTGGGATACGACAAGCTGGCTTTTTCTGTCAACGGGGACGTCGTCGACTTCATATCTGCGTTATGACTTAGAACGTCCACGACAGCGGCCCATGTGATGTTTTGGCAGTCGTACACATCCATCCGCAGCCCTACTGGCGGAAAATACCCGGGCTGCAAGGTGCGAGGCGACCGACACTTAACCGTCTCCACTGCAGCACGTAGGGTTGCGTTGCTGATTCTCGTGTTGTCCATCACGACACTAGCCAGTTTCCGGCAATTTTTGATGACAGAAACAAGGCCGATATCCCCAACGTTCTCGCAATAACCAACCGAGAGATGCTGGAGTACAGGGGCACATGGGGCCTTGGAAAGGCTCTGAGCAAGAAATGAGTCATTGAGTGTTCCAATATCTTCAAGCTCTAGATGGGTAAGGCGAGGCGTGGTAGCAACGAGCGGGGTTAGCCCTTCGTTCGTGATGGAGGTGCACCTGTTTAGCTGCAGACCTTCGAGGTGAGGGACAAAGTGGGCGAGCGCCTTGATACCCTGGTTCGAGACGCGACTGCATCTACTGAGGTCCAAATGGCGGAGCTTCCGCGGCTCAACGAGGGGGCGGTCCGTCATGAAGTCAATCTCTGGATCGGTCCCATGTACAATTGTCTTCAAGGCAGCATCGGTAAGGTCCTCGCATCCACACAGAGTTAGCCTCTCGAGCCTGTTGGTCTGGAAGAGGGTTCGCGCAAACTGGGCGCTGGCCAAGCCGCGCACCTCGCCAGCTCTCAAGTCTCTGAGGAGCCTGCATCCGCACACAACGGCGATTAGACCTTGAGTGTCGAGCTGCTTACACCAGCTAACATTGAGGCTCTGAAGCTGGGGGCAGTGGTCGGCAATGATGTAGCAGGTCTTATTGGTGGCAGCACCCAGTCCAGTGAGGTTAATTGTAGTCAGCCTTTCGTTCATCCTCAGCAGGGAGTGCAAGGCCGTCTTTTGAAGATTCTTGCATCCCTCTAGGTTGGCGTTTACGAGGTTGTGACAGGCCGAGACAATCGCCTCGGCGCGGCTAGCCTTTTCGATCTGGATGCAGCCGCGTAGATTGAGATCCCTGATGAACGAACCGGTGGCTTGGACGAGCTTTGTCAGCGAGTCAGGGGGTATCTCGTTGTAGAATTCGGATGCGTCCAGTCGAGTCCACAGCTGGCCATCGAAGCAAAGACGATAGAAGTCTTTGCTGACGCAAGACACGCGAACGAGTTCCTTCGAAATCAGAAAGCTGAGAACGTGCACCTTGATCTCGATTGGGATTAAAGACCATCTCAAAGCCGGGGTCCTTCGGCGATAAGGGGCTGCGACAACCAAGTCTTGGGGAAGAGCAGCTGTGCCGGTTGTTGGAAGGCGACACTGGGAATCCCGTTCCACCTTGCGAATACCTAGCACACCCTCGATGCCTTCGGCAGTAGTAGTCTCGACACCCGGGCTGGCGGGTCGGGAGGACGGGGCCGTTGAATAAGTGCCCGGGGACGATGGCGACGAGGGATATGCATGGCTACTGATAGGAGTATCGGGGGTGGCGGGCGAAATCAGGCTAACGCAAGACAATGACGGACGAGAGCCATAGGGAACGGACGCCGCTCTCGAGCGCCCTAGCTGAGCAAGAGATGGCGAAGACGATATCCTCGAGATGCCCCTGAGAAGACGCTGGCGACTCTTCCTCTTTGCCGGATAGTTAGCCATGGGGGTCGGCGAGGCGTCTAGATCATTAGATGGTGACTGAGGCTGTGGTGTTGGCGTCTCGTGGGCTCCATTGGTCTCAAGTCCTGGGTGCGCCTCGGCCATTTTCCGCGCCTTCTTTCTCCGTTTCCCCTTATTCCTTCAACTGCTGATGCGATTCGGTATGCCGTGGTCCCTGATGTTTAGAACGCGGGAAATAACCATACATGTAGCGTTCTGCTCTTCCACCAGTGGTGTTGGAATGTCTTATAAAAGAGCAGCAGCAGATGCCCAGCCGGGGGGGGGATGCTGGTTTAGCTGGTAGAAGGTTGCTGTGTATTCACTCGGTACAATCACAGTAGTGGATTATCACTATTCGAAATCAATCAGGAGCCAGGGAGCATGGTACTGGCTGTTCTTCGTCCTTCTTCTAGGCGCTTCCGTAGCTGTTGGATCGGAGACGAAAGAGGTTCGGTTCTCGCGGTCGCAATGGCGTGTGGGTTTGTTCAGCGTCTCATTTCTGCGGCAGGAGAGACAGGGGGTTCCACATGTAGTCCAAGTAGAACAAACATGTAGGGAGAGGGTGTCAAATAGGGGTATAGGGGAAATGTATAAGGTTTGATTGAGTGCACAAGGAGGGCCGAGGATCAAGAATGGAGAGTGTTGTCGTGCAATTGAACGAAGTTAGGGATGAGGGCGAATGCGAAGGCGAAAAGAAGCACGAGAGGGATTGACGGATGGTACTATAGCTGCGCAGCGCTTAGGTTGGGGTTGGTTGGAAAAGATAAGAAAGGATGGGATACCGTCAAACTTCAGTCAGCCGTTTGTCCACACATGCATCCATGAATACGTCCCATACAACCAACATACACGCGCACGTTGAACTGGGAAGGCACCTACAGTGGGGTGGTCATGAAGAGCATCCATCCCGTTGTCAGCAGCTCAGGCTGGACTCCAGCGAGGTCACGAGCTGCTACTAATATCCTACAATCCGAGTGGTGGGATGCTAATTCTGGGTGGTAGTAGATGGGAGTTCAGTCACGGGGCAGGTGCTTGCTTGCGGGGCGGCAAGTGGGGCAGTCGATAGCGATACAGGGCTTGGCAGTCCGCACTTACATACCTTGCATGGAGGCACACCCATTGTGAGGGGGAATTAGAGCCAACTTACCATCCACGTCCCCGCTCTTAATCCTGGTGCAGTACTCATTCCGTACGCACTCCGTACATCCAATGGATATCCAGTGGACATGCACACGCTGGTTCTGTGTATTCCCACACAATGCGTCTCGGTATCGGGTTATTGTGGATGGGAACCCACGACCAGCACCCCAATACTATTATACCACCATCTCAATCAAACAAAACTGGTACTGGTGTAAGACTGGCCGCTAACCTCAACAACTGACATATGACGTGTAAATAAATAATATATGAGTATTCAGGGGCGAATTGAGGGACGGAGCGCGGGGAAGTGATCCAGCCCAGGAAGCAGTACGAGCGGCAGAGATGTTATTACACCGAACGCGTCTGAATAAATTCTCGATGCCGAGAATGCCGCAATTGATGGTGTGGATATCCAGTATGTACAAGACTCTGGAGATGGTCTAGGGAGGTACAGTAGCTAGCTGTCAGTTCTTTGGAAACTCCGCTATCCATGTACATCTATACGTCTGGCCCAGTTGAACCGTTCAAAAAGCCTCAAACAGGATATATGTTCAATATTGGATACTCACCCAAGTTGTCAGGTGCGTATTAATAATCATACTCTAAGTTATGACCCTTTTTCCTGCTCAGACCTACTGTATCTCAACCCGTGGACATTGTCGGAGTGGAAAGTGTGCCCTTTTATGACATAGTTTGTATTACATAATTTCCAAGCCACAACGTATATCGTGGATTTATCTGAAGACTGGTAAAGAGGGAAACAAAAAAGCATACTTACTGCTGGGCTCAGTACGCTTGTTACTACTTGTTTAAGCCTTAGTAGTGCTACTAGTAGGGGGTTCAATGCTTGGCAGGCCTGGATAATTGATACCCCGCAAATCCGCCACCACTGCATGAGTCTCCTTCCGAGTGACCCAACTTCATGTGGACGCAATGTACTTTTTTTTAACCCTCCCTCCCTCTTTGAAAATGCGATCATTATTTCTTATTAGCTTCCCTCTTCTTTACTAATACTCCCCTATTACAACAGACTTCACCCACCACATGCCCTCATTCCATTACTAGAAACTTATCCTGTGCCCTGCTCGTCCCCGAGCATCGAAGTCCAAGGGATTGCGCATTCATGTGTGTATGAAAAAGAGGCACCAACACACAGAGAGAGAGAGAGAGAGAGAGAGAGAGAAGAGAGGAGAGAGCAAGAGCGAGCATTTGTTGGGCGCTTCTGATTTTCATTATGCCAAAGGTGCTAGGCGCCCATAGGGACAACAATGGTGGGCTATTTCCCTTGGCGACGTTGTTTCCTTTCGGTATCCTTTTCCTTGTCAATACCGCCTTTCCCAAGGTCGCCGGCCCCCTCACTCCTGATGGCTAACACTCCCATGCAATTGGTGGCGCTGAACAACAGGAGCCGAACAACGAGCAAGAGTTGATGGGCCGGCTTCCCTCTCACCACCACTTCAAATCCCAAAGAACCGCAGCACGGGGAACCTAATGGCACACGCCCACGACAATATTGAAAAGGCACGCCTCCGCATCTCGTTTGATGCTGGCTCAGCAGCTACAGAGTACGACTCTCTCGCAAGATCTCCCATCATCACAGACCATGACCACGGCCTGGGATTGTCTGGCCTTCGCCGAATTCGCCAGCAGCCCCCCATGCGTGCGCCCACTCTGTCCTCAGCCACCTCGAACCCATCCCCGAATAGCCCTGCTGCCGCCAACCTGCCTCGTTCTGCCTCGATGTTGGCCTTTCCCATGCACTTTGCGTCGGGACCCTCATCTCCCAACTTCACAGAAGATCTCCATCGCTTCCCCTCCGAATCTCTGCATTCCTTTTCCTTTGCTCACCAGTCGGAGGATTACATGCACAATCGCCAAAGCATTCTCAAGCGCTCGATTGATTTCATCAACGATAGAAAGGGGCTCAGCATATCCCCTACCGCTGCCGCCATTGCCAGCGCGGAGGCAAGGGTGGCTGGAGACTCTGAGACGCAGGGCATGCTCGACCTCATCTCCAAAGCACAGCTGATCGGTATGGGCGAAGGCTCCGCCCTTTCTTTACTGAGCGGGCCCCTCACTGGGCCCGCTCAGCTGTCGGGAGAAAATGTGTTCGAAAGGGAGTTCATACCCCGATCTGAGAGCCCAGACACCTATTCAAACTCTGAAGGCACCATTGCCCCCCCGCCTCTGGCGTCGGACCACTCGAGCAATAACCTGAAAAGTGACACCGCTGCCGATAACAGCACTAAGCTAATCCCGGACACCACCTCATCGACCCTCGTCCCTCCCGACTCCGAGGGCTCATCCCGAACTCCGACGAACGAAAGTGGGACAACGGACGCGACTTCACCCCCGGCATCTACAATAAGCCTGAAGAGAACCCTAACCGACACGGGACCCGTTTCAATCCAGCAAAAGCTAGTGGATGCCATGGCACAACCTTATATGGCCATGAATCCAGATCAGCTAGTATCACCAAGTGCTCCTCAGTCAGTAGCCTCTTCACCAAGCGTGCCGGGGCCTATTGTGCCAGCTCCTGTCACATCGGCAGCACATTCCCATGCCACTAGGTGGGTACCCGCTGCACAAGCCATATTCACCACGCAGGCCAAGCCGCCGTGGACTATCCTTGCCGCAAATGATCTGGCCTGCCTGGTGTTCGGTGTTACAAAGGCGGAGGTTCGAAAGATGGGAATCTTAGAGGTTGTTCAAGATGAACGAAGATCCTGGTTAGAGAGGAAGCTACTTCACAAAGAGGAGAACGGCGAATCACCAATCAAGCACACCCCCATGCCAGCTCATGCCCAAACTCCACTACCATCTGTGTCACCTTCAAAACACGAGTCATCCAAACCGCAGTCGTCGAGGCCGACGTCGTCACTCCTAGGCATACGCGGAGGAATCACGGCCCAACTGCTCAACAAGCCCAACTCTCGGGCTCAAGCCCCGAAAAAGCCCAAAGATGCATCGATAGCGCGGAGAGCCCAGACGGTACACGGGACCGACTCGAGCCCCTCCAAAGGACGCCTGAGTATCAATAACCACCATAGTTCTCAATCGCGAGGGGTGCTGCTCTGCGGTGATGTTGTTCCCATTCAGAAGCGGAACGGAGCCACGGGATCAGCAAGCATTTGGGTCAAGGAGAAAAAGATCGGACTAATTTGGGTTGTCGAGGAGATACATGAAGATGTGGCATTTGTGGCAATAGACGACGAAGGAACAATCTCCAAGGTGTCTGGGGACACTGGTCCAATATGGGGTGAAACAGAAATCAAAACCGGGACCGATATTGGCAAGCTCATTCCACGCATCCCGCGGCAGGGGATTGACCCGCGCTTCGGGGAAGTTGACTTTGCTCAAATTTCTAACCGAAGGTTCTTTACATGTCGAAACTGCGAGCGGATCAACATCCCAGCCACGGTAGAACAAGTCCGCGGGAAGATGGAGCTGCGTGTGTCCTGCTTTCCCCACATTGCCGGTATTGTGGTCGTGTCGCCTAAAACTTTGACCATCCAGAGCTCCAATGCAGTATTCAGCAGTGCTTTATTCGGTTATGAGAAGCCGGATAGTCTTCCAATTACGCACTTGATACCCGACTTCGATAAAATACTCCGCATTCTAACTGACGAGAACGACATTCATCTGGTGGAGGGGATTGTTGTTCCCGAACATAGTTTCCGCAAGGCGTCGGCTTTTCTGGCACTCCGGGAGGGTCGCCCTGAGGGTGCTACTGCCTTCCTCCGCCCCGATGGTCTAAAGGCGAAACATCGAGATGGAACAGACCTCAAGATAGACATACAGATGCGCGTGGTCCGAAGTGAAAAGCAAGGACCGTTAGTGGCATCGCTACCATCATCATCCGAAGCATACGGCGCGCAGAAGCCCCTGTTTGATATAACTGACGAGACGGAAAGCGAGTCGGCGGGAGAGCTTACTCCCCAAAGTCAACCCCAGCCGGAAATGGTACATGCCCTATGGATTACCTATTCCAGACACCTGCATGCCACCCGCGCGAACCTAGGAGCTGCATCGCCTCTTCTATCAGGGGCCGCGACACCTCTCCGTCAGCCGTCCCCAGGTCAGACGCCAGCTCCCACCCCTCCCGAAATTTCCGACTCGGATGATCCTCATATGGATAGCGCTGGGAAAGAGATTAGGTCTTTTACTTCAAAGGTTACCCAACGAACCAAGATTATAGAACCCAATGTTGTGCCCAAGATTGAAGAGGGGGCTACCCTGAAACCTGAGGAGCCACCGCGGCCTGCGGCTTCTCTGACTGCTACAGCCAAAGCTCCTACAGCCACAACCGCTACCATGTCCGTTACCGTCACGACCGCGCCCTCTTCCGCCTCGTCGACTGTTGCTGCCGCCAGCAAGCCCAAAAAGAAGACGATCGATGATTTTGTTATATTGGAGGAGATGGGCCAAGGGGCCTATGGCCAAGTCAAGCTTGCCCGCTACAAGGAAGGCCTCAAGAAGATTGTGCTCAAGTTTGTCACCAAGAGGAGGATCCTGGTCGATACGTGGACTCGCGATAGGAAATTGGGCACAGTCCCTCTAGAGATTCACGTACTCAACTTTCTCCGCCGCGATGACCTCAAGCACCCAAATGTCGTTGAGATGGCCGACTTTTTTGAAGATGACATCAATTACTATATTGAGATGGTTCCTCATGGGCTTCCTGGAATGGACCTGTTTGACTATATAGAGCTTAGGGCAAATATGGGCGAAAATGAAGCCCGCAGCATATTCGTTCAGTGTGCCCGGGCACTACACCACCTTCACACAAAAGCCATGGTGGTCCATCGCGACATCAAAGATGAGAATGTCATACTTGATGGAGAAGGCAATATCAAGCTCATCGATTTCGGAAGCGCGGCTTACATCAAGAATGGTCCTTTTGATGTATTCGTAGGGACGATAGGTATGGTGATCTCAGACGTCATGACCCACTCCCCAGAGAAGTCCCGACCCCATGGAAGTTCCCGACTGGGATCAAAGCTGACAAAATACGACGTCATTTTCATAGATTATGCTGCTCCGGAAGTCTTGACCGGCACACAGTATGATGGCCGCGCCCAAGATGTTTGGGCTCTTGGAATTCTCCTATACACTATCATATACAAGGAGAATCCATTCTACAGCATCGATGAAATAATGGACCACGATCTTAGGGTGCCATGGAAGCTCAGCGATGACAGTGTTGATCTGATCCGCCACATGCTCCTCCGCCCTATCGAACAGCGATACACGATAGAGCAAGTACTCGATCACGCTTGGTGCAAGGCACCTGAAAAGGAATAGTTGGGATATCGTCATGGCAAGGCCACCGAGATATGGCACGACTTTGGACAACGAATGGCAAGTGGGTGCCGTTTTCTTTTCCCTTTTTTCCTTGGGGAGCTATTAGAGGGGTTGGCGTGTACACGGCTCGCTTTGCCCACAACCAAAGTCTCGGGAGGCTATTGGTTGGTACAAGTGTTCTGTGGACGTGCCGCACGGTGTAAATGTGTGCACGTGTTTAGGGAGCGGAGTTAAATGTGATTTGATAATGCATGGCTGGCGTGAAAGTTGAAATTGAGTATTTTTTATTTTATTTTTCATCCGAGTTGCTGTTTTGCTTTTCGGGGGGTGCTTCCTAAGGTTGGGAATGGCTACCTCGGAGTCCTTGGGAAGAGTTGATTTTTTCTATGCCCGGGAGCTCTGCCACCTGCACCCCACGCCCCAGGTATTTTTGTTTTCGCTCCCGTGATATTCTCTTTTAGGGGGGGTGCATACATTGGAGGTTCATAGACAGACCGTGACTAAAACATGCTGGATGCGAGGGTACTATTTCCATGGGATTGACATTGCATACGATTTTTGAAAGAAAGCGTAGTAGGATAGGCTGCGGAAGTATGCATGGAAGGAGAATCTGCTTCACGTACACACACACAATATGGCAGGTGGTGGTATACATCACGGGTATACATTTGGCCTACTAGCTATTCGGGAACCTGAAATTTGTTTCTCAAGGAGGGAAAAGGAGGAGGGAAATTCAAACAAAGGCCCTCTTACATATTTCATCCTTGATGGGCAGTGACTGAAACAGTACTTCTTGCTGCTTATCGACTTTTAAGCCCGTATATGCAATAGCTCTTGCTCATGCATACAGTACAATACACGGTGCCTCAAAAGATTGCTGGTTGAAACTGCAAAACAAAGACGGTATGTACAGAGTACAGCCCGGAAATTCCCTTCATGAGCTGCATTGCTTTGGATATATCCCGCTTATATCCCCTACTTCCCCCCCCCTTTCTCTACAGGCAAGAGCCCAAAGATGTCGTCGGTGCCAGCAAGCGTGTAGCCCTCGCCACTACCGTCTGTTCCAACAACCTCTCCAAACAGAAACGCATTCCTTCCACGACTAGCCGACGCGCCGGTGGATGTGATCCTCTTGTGTGCTCTGGAATGGGAGACGGTGAGCGATGGCGGCGCGCTGCCTGCTGCCGTGCCCATCTCTCTCTTCGTATCCGGATCTTCGAGCATGAAAGCAAAACTACTCTGTGCTAGCGTTGACCGGGTTGGAAGGGCCTGTGGGCGGACAGGACTAGGGTCTTCATCGGCCAGGGTCGTGGACGTTGTCGGTTTCGCGGAAGGGCTGTTACCCGCTTGCTGCTCCTCTCCACCCAGAGTTTTTACCGTTTCCACCTTGGGAGTCATTCGTGGCGACTGTGCTTCGGGAACACCGGAGTCAAGTCCTGGGGCTGATGATTGAGACAAGGCTTCATCCAGAACACCTTGTTTGGCCCGATTTGGAGGACTAGACGGGGGCGTTTCTGGGGTGGCCGAGTTGCTTATCAGGCTCGAGGATGGATTCCGGACAGGCTCTATGCTGTCTTCGCTTGCTGCTTTATCGTTTGAATCCTCGTCTGCCAGCACGAGGGTCGAGTCCTCGAGGTGAACCTTCACGAAATGCACCTTGGCGGCGACCATCTCTATCGCTTCCTTGCCACTCTTTCCGTCGTCGCTTAGCGCCTTCAGGTCGTTGAAAGCTTCATCAAGCATGAGCGCTAGCTGTCTGTTTCTCCTTTCCATAGCGGCAAGGGCGGTCGTAACTGCGAGCGAAGACGACGACCTAGGTGTCCCGGCCTGGCTCCGCACATCCGTCCACCCACGGCGTATGTCGCCAACTGCATCCCGGACCGCCTGGTTTATGCCAAGCTTCTCGCTCTGCTGCAGCACGTTCTTCGCAGCGCCCGAGAACAGCGCCTTTACCTCTTCTTGTTGACTGAATAATCGGGCTGGGCTGGACTGGGGGGCGTGGAGTGGAGCCCGCGCCGTGGGGAGACTACCGACAGTCGTGCGCAAGCTTGGATGGAATGCAAGTCCGCCTAGAGTGGCGGGGGCCGACGTCGAGTGTTTCGGCGAGGGCGCCTTGCCCGTATACTTTTGTATGATGGTAGATCCTCCTAATGGTGTGGGGTTGCGGCTTAGATCTAAGGCATCTTCGATAAGAGTATGCGGCCCGTGGGGCTCCTTTAGGGCAGGATACTTGAGCAACAGCTGGAGGGCAGCCGGGTAGTCCGCCCTGAGAACTATATTTAATCTTGTTGTTAATGTTAAGGATCCATTTCATCGGGTCCGGGTAGCCACAACTTACGCTCCCATCTCACGCGAAGAAGCATTGCAACGCAAATAAAGTCCACAATCTGTAGGGTCGGGTCAAACGCGAATATCGTGTCCCATAGTACCAATTGCTCGTGGAATGGAAACTCACGGCCGAAGAGCAGCCTTATCCAGCGTCTACATGCCATGTTAATTAGCAACCTTACGGCGACGAGGGATTCAAGACTCATACATGAGGAATATTTGAGGCAAAACCTCAATGTGTGTCAAGTGAGCTGCGAGTTCGGGGTCCACACAAGAGAGACATGCGTCGTGAATATGCTTGCTCTTTTCCACTATTCGAGATATCTGGTTCTGGCTTGCGGAAAGTGTCGCAGCGGAGCCGTGTGGCCAATCAGTCTCGTAGAAGGGCTTGCAGCTGCTCATCAGCTTCTCAAATAATGCAAACGAATCATGCTCGACGTAGGCAGGGTCAAGAACAAGCGCCATTGTAGGGTTCACGGCGAAGGCATCGGCCGAAACTGGGGATGAATAAAGAGAATCTTGGCCGACAACGTAGACAAGGGGTGCGAGGAGTTCGTGCATTCCCTGGCGGTAACCAGTGTCCGGATTGAGCTTGCAATAGATGAATAGCACATCCAGTATAAGGGTTTGAATCTCGTCCAGATGATAGAAGGGCTCTTCTGGCAGCCGCCTCACATCCTGTAGAATCTCCTGGCGCATAGTCTCATCTTGGCGAACAGTGTTCCATGGCGACTACAAGCACGGAAGGTGAGTGAGAATGGAGCCAGATGACTGGGAAGCGAGAAAGCTAGGGACTAGGGGGAAATGCGACGACGTACAGTAGGGTCATCCGCAAGCGGGTCGTCCGTCACCGAGTTGAGCTCTTGAGGATTCTCAATGAACTTGAGGTGATGATCTCTCAGCGAAGAGTACCTTCTTCTATGCCGCGGCAGGTTTGAGGACCAGCCATCGCCCAAATCGGATTGAAATACAAGAAAAGCCCTCCAGCAGACGGACCTGCATCCCGATACACAGGGGCTCGTGGGACCGTTGTGTCTCACTTCTTCTTGAAGAGCCGAGAAAGACCTAGCTTTCTCCTCCGTTTCCAGCCATCGCGACCTGCAGAGAGCCAGCCAGTAAGTACAAGGGATATGAAGGATCCTGGGGGGGGGGGGGGGATTGGGGTCGCATGTCCGGGTGAGACCAATGACTCACTGGATTTCTTGTATTGACCTCTTTTCCATCTCGATGAGTAAGGGAAGGTGGAGAATGCGTGTTCGGACGATTGAGCGCAATCGGGTGGAAATAGTATCAGGGTGATGACGAGAGAAGTTCTGAGTGAGCCAGAGATATCCAGAATAGGATCCAGACTCAATACATAAACATGTATCTAGTGGTAATAATACCTGGAAATAAATAATAGAGTCTGGCAGTAGCAGTGGACTTGGACTAGGCCAGCAGAGGGGCTGGCGCTACGAGGAACATCAGCCACTACAGACTGATGGCTAGTTGCTTCCGGTTCAAACATGAACTGCTAGTGATGGAAGAGGGCTTGGAGGACTCGGGGGACTCTGGAGGGTGGGCTCATAGGCTCCGATTCCTGGATGGCCAAGAAGCAATGGCCGTATACACCGTATAGATCGATCACGTGTGATTCGAAGTGTTATAGTTGGTGTGGCAAGTTGTGTGCCAAATTGCCAATGATTACGACCTCTGGCTCATCAGTGGCGGTTGCAAACATGGAAGGTCAAGAGACCAATGTGCAGTTCCAGAGAGAGAACATACGGGGCAAGTGGGGCAACAGATCACCCGTAGCCCCCAAGCCCCCCAAGCCCCCCAAGCCCCCCGAGCCCCTTCCCCCTCCCTCCCACAGGCTTATCATTGCCGCCACTCCAACTTTCTAGAGCCCCGTAGGCGGCTTCCAGCCCTGAACTTCTGGCTCGAGTGTACACAGCATCCGTCCAGTGTTTGTACCTTTGATCACAACAGCGGCAGACTCAGCTACTTCAGCCGCATCTACAACATACGTCACGTTTTCTCAAGCTCGGGCAAGGCCTCGGTCGGTTCTCTCTCGCAATCTTTTTCTCTGTCTCTCTCAACATTACACGGCATGTCTGCCGACTTGTTTGCTGAGTTTGGAAACTCTTCTTGCACGGGAAAGCCCCAGCAGCAACAACCGGCTTACGACCCCTTTTCCGTGTTCTCTTCCCCGCCTCCGACTGCGTCATTGTCGTCACCAGTATCCCAGGATGTCCCCACGGGTCAGACAAACTCATCGCAAGCACGTCATCAACATGCGAACGTGGGCATTTGGGGCGACCTTTCTGGCTTCGGGCCTGGGCCGCAAGAAGGAACAAGAACCGACCTGGCGCAAGAGCCGGAGGAAGATGAATGGGGCGACTTTGAGTCCGCGGCCGCTGCTGCTCCTTCGCCTACCCGGGCCCCGGGTCAGGTGGTTCCTGTCCAGGAGCGGCCTGGGCGATCTGAACCACCGGTTCGAAACAGAGTCGTTCGTGCCTCAACCATCGACATGTTGAACAATCGCCTTGTCGATATAGGCGTCCAGTCGCCTCAAACGGTCCCTGCACCGTCATGGGTAAAACCAGATCCCCCAAAGCCCAACCCGGGGCGGGAAGAGTCAGGTATGCCCAGGCCACAGCCAATTCGAAAATCAACGGGGGAGTTCTTCAATAATCTGCCGGGTCACGCCGAACTTAAAGCAAAGCCCCAGAGTCAACCCGCCGACCCAGCTGTCCTATTTGATGCTGATGATTTTGAGCTCACTGCTGAACCCGAGGATGAGGATGATTCCGAGGGTGATGTCGACTTTGGGACCCTTGAACATGCTCAAAGTGTTACCTCCGCTACTGCTGGCCCTAGTGCCACTGCGAAGACAGCACGGCAACAGCAATCTGGCCCGTTTCGGGACTTGCTAGGCCTTGACCTAGGCTCGCCAACACCCCCTTCCGCTCCTACCCTCCCCACCACTATGTCTAGGTCGAGGAAGCGAGCTGACCCCCCTTCCCAGCTGCCGCCTCCCATGGGTGGCTTGTCCCCCATCTTGGGAGGGATGTCACCAACTTCTCCCTATCCCACTGCCCCAAAATCACCCTCATTTCAAGAGAGAAACCCATTTCCAGGCCTGGGATTGTCCTCGGTGTCAGACGGCAACAATTCCGATTCCAAGACCAAGCAGGGATCACCCGTCACGGCATGGCCATCCTTCGGTCAAATCACAAAAGAAACACCGTATTCAAACCAGCCGAGCTCTACAGCCCAGGATAATGACGGATTCGGCGACTGGGGAACATTTGGCGATCTCTCTCCCGTCCCACCGGCTTCCAAAAATCGAAATGATACCCAGCAGCAGCACAAGCCTCGGGAATTTGGATCCACCGATACCACATCAAAGCATCATTACCAAGAGCCCGAGTCTCCTTCGTGGGACTGGGACCCTGAACCGTTTCAGCAGGAAGAAGTAAAGACAACGTCGCCGCCGTCCGTGCCCATACCAGAGCCCATCGTCTCGTCTCCAACCGTGTCTCCAGGTCCACCGCCAACAAATGTACCTCCCCCCTCCGTTTTGCTCACCAACCTCCCGCCTCTCCTCCGTCTCGCCACAGGGAGGTTGCTGAAGCCGTCTTCCAGGTTGGCCGGCCGCGAACGAGCGGCCCTACTCACACACCCACAAACAATCAACTTCTTACGTGCATATATTGCCCTCGCTACAGTTACGGCTCACATACTTGCCGGCCGTCGCCACAGGTGGGCACGAGACTACCTGCTCGCATCCAAAATGACGATATCTGCGTCTGGTTCCAAGGGAATGAAACTGTCCAGCGTTGACAAGACAGAGTCTCGACGCGAGGCCCGCGAGGTAGCCGAGGTTGTCGATGCATGGAGCAAAGTTGCCGGCCCGCTCCGAGCCGCCTGTGCCGGGACGAGTGCGAGGCTTAGGGTGCCGGACATCTCGGATACTATGGCGATAACGTCTGTGAAGGGCGGCCCAGTTGCTCCCAGGGCTTGCCTAATCTGTGGCCTGAAGCGAGATGAGCGAGTCACAAAAGTAGACGTAAATGTTGAGGATAGCTTTGGGGAATGGTGGGTGGACCATTGGGGCCATCGGTCCTGTCGAAATTTTTGGCTTAAACAAGAAAAGGAGTTGAGGTCTCGTTGAACACGCAATGTCACAATACCAATGTTTTGTTATCATATACTAGTTGTATGCTTCGCAACCTGTCCACATTGGGAGGCCGGGAGCTCTTAATTAATCTGCAACCAATTGAATTGGAACACCGGGTGGTTGATTCACCATTACTGCCCAGTGGACTCTGCAGATGGAATTGGTGATGAGCAGCTCGTCGACCCCACTTTGACGGTTGACGGGTTGCAACCTTGCATCCGGCCGGCATAGCCAATGCTCAATCCCACAGCATGCCAGTTATTCGCAGCCGGAAAGTCGAATGGCCCAATTCCATACCCACTTGAGGTGGCCAAAGTTCGCGCGGTAGGTGATGAGGGGGGGGGGGGGGGGGGTTAGGGGGGTTAGGGGGGTTCTCAACTCTGGTGATGGTCTAAAAAGGATCCCTTCCCATAACTGCCATATTTATGACTTTCGGCGGCCCCGTTTAGGGATTTTGATATCGCCGGGCATCGTGCATTTGTTTGCATATAATGAAAACAGGGGGAAAGCAGTAGCATCGGATCCATGCTTCAGTATTTATATAAACTAGGTATCCATGGATAGCAGCACATTTCTCATGGTAGTTCTCATGGACAGGTATTTTTCTCTTTGTAATATTATCCCCCCAATATCTATTGTTAACTCGTTGCTTCTTATAGCTTTCGGCTATATCGTTGCCCTTTAGGTATTTCATCTAATGGGTGTGGATACCTGCGCACCCATCTACAGCACTCCTACCTCCTCTTATAAGCATATAGGTACCTGTGTACCTATACGAGTCTGGGTAAGTATCGTATAGATATGGATCTTGCTGGCAGAACTTATCGATCAGTGTGTGTGAGCGTGGCAGACAGGCAGTCGGCAGTTCTAAAGGAGGTGTGAAGGTACTTATCCAACTCTAAACCAACCCGGTCACTTTTGGCTGGACCGCACCTGTCCTCGTGTCCAAAATATACCATTGAACTCTGCACACACTGCAATTACTACGGGCAAGTTTCACCTAAGTTGGGAGGGGACTTGCTGAAAGCTGGATGATGGATGCCAGGTGGATCGAATCCATCGTGCTGGACTTGGGGGGATGGATCCATGCAAAGAGCTCGGGAAAGGACCAGAAGGAGGCGCCTCCCATTTATACCCATGACATCAGATCTTTTCGGCAGGTAAGTGCGTACCTCGGGAAACTCCTGTGTACATAAGTTTTGTCTGTAAAGTAGTCATTACCTACCCAGTACCTGCTTCTCGATGCCGTTGGCCATAGCTCCGGCCCAAAACAGCATGGCTTGTGTTATTTTCCTGCGGGGTAGGAAGGCGGATGCTGTGCTGAGGAACCACAGAGGGAATCCCTCCTTCCCATAATATCTGTCCATCGTAGTTTCCTAACCTCCTCTTTAATCTTTCCCTTTAGCAGACACAGAACATATCACACACATCTCTGCCATCAACCTCCCTTCCTCTCCTCAGCTCTTCTTTACTCCTACTCCTCCCTCCTTCACCCCCTCCTCTCTCTACCGCCCCCAAATCTCCTCCCTTTCTCTCTTCCCTTCTCCCACCGTCTTCTGATTCTCCCTTCTCCACCTCCGACCACATCCCATCCATCATCTCGAAGGCTCCCTCACCAGCCTTTTTCACCAGACTTCCCTCCCAGTAAGTTTTGCACCGAGTTCCGTCACTCTAACTGCCCACCCACCCACCGCCAACCACCTTTCTATTCCACCTCCCAATAACCAATGCCTCAAAATCTCTGCGCGGGGTTCCCTCACCACACAACGCCCACACACACTCCCCCCCACCCCTCACTCAATACACCCATTTCTTCTTGTGCAGCTTTCAAGCTACCTTAGATTTCCCCGCCTTGGGGATCACAAACCCTCATCCCCATTGCATTTCTATTGCGAGCACTTGCCGTGGCTTGCTTCCAACCGTCGCCGTCTGTCCATCTCTCTCTTCGCATTAAAAAAAAAAAAAAAAAAAAAAAGGGCCGGCCTATCACATGCGGCCGAAGTGACGGTGTTGGGTCCCATTCCATTCCTTCTCAAATCATCTTCCCCCCACCCTTCTCTTCTTGCGATCCTCTCACGCAATTTATTATTTCACCTTGCCCCAGTCCGTGCCATGTACCCATTTTTTTAGACAACTAACAACTTTTTGTTGGTAGCAACTCTCAGCCACCAACGACGTCTCCATCCTCACGCCCCCAACCATCAATCCTTACCGGGCGAGTCTTAGTTTGAATTCTCAAACCCACCACTCCTCGTTTCCTGACCCAAGCTGCACACGTCTTTGGTCATGTCTGCCACTCAAGAGCCCATTCCGCCTTCAAATGGCAGCGATGCTGACCACTTCGATCCCAACGAACCCCGCCTTGGTCCTGACGGCGAACCAGCTCCCAAGACGGATGAGGAATATGCCCAAGTCAATCTAACCCTTCGAGCAATTGTCTCCTCTAAGGAAGCCGGCGTCATTATCGGCAAGGGTGGAAAAAATGTTGCCGATCTGCGCGATGAGACAGGAGTCAAGGCTGGTGTCAGCAAGGTTGTCCAAGGCGTCCACGACAGAGTCTTAACAATCACTGGCGGTTGTGATGCCATCTCGCGAGCCTATGCCATTGTTACCCGCGCCCTCATCGAGGGTGCCCCTGCTGTTGGAATGGGTGGCGTCGTTCAGAGCAATGGATCACACGGTATGTTCATAACATCAGCACCAGAAGCTGCTTGAGGTCTGAAAATAGAGTATTGGCTGACTTTGCCCCGCTCGACCACCACGTCTCTCCATACAGCAATCAAGATGCTCATTTCGCACAACCAGATGGGCACTATCATTGGTAGGCAGGGACTCAAGATCAAGCACATCCAAGATGTCTCAGGTGTCCGCATGGTTGCACAGAAGGACATGCTTCCGCAGTCGACCGAAAGAATTGTCGAGGTTCAGGGAACACCAGAAGGAATTCAAAGAGCCGTTTGGGAAATCTGCAAATGTCTCGTTGACGACTGGCAGCGAGGTACTGGGACTGTCCTTTATAACCCCGTTGTTCGCGTTGGACCGTCTAGTGCACCGGCCGGAGGCTCCAGTTATAACTCTAGCGGTCGAGACAGCTACAATGGCGGAGGCTCCCGTGTCATGAGGACTGGAAACGGTTCCGACTTTAGCAATGGACGACCCTACAACAACCGCCGCTCCGACTCTGATGCAGGCACCCGCGGCCCACCCACCCACGACGAGAACGGCGAGGAGATTCAGACCCAGAACATCTCCATTCCTGCCGACATGGTTGGTTGCATCATTGGGCGAGGTGGGTCCAAGATAAGCGAGATCCGCAAAACCTCTGGTGCGCGCATCTCCATTGCCAAGGTACGTTGCGGAGAAGCTACATTTGAGTTGGGATAGTTAGTCCCTCGGCCTCTGGAGAGCAGATTTCTTGCCAACACGTCTTACCAGACGAGCTTTTACTAACTTGTTTTCGCCCACAGGCCTCCCACGACGACACGGGCGAGCGCATGTTCACCATTATGGGAACTGCCAAGGCTAACGAGACGGCCCTTTACCTCCTGTATGAGAACTTGGAGGCTGAGAAGCACCGACGAGGCCAGGCCCAGCAGGTCGAACAGTAGGGGCCAAGGGGTAGCGGTCGGATTTAAAGCCCGAGAAACACACGACACTTTTAACACGTGCAGGGACTTTTAATTATGGGGTCGGATTTGGGCAACCACCCAACTCTCCATTGGGGAACCACCAGATCTGAATTGCCGCAAGGCTGCTTATCTTATTATTTGGCGGAGCTGGGAGAATGGTTGACGATGCTTATGACAAACCGGCTTTATCCGACAGGCTGGATTTTTACTTTTTTTTCCCCTCTTTTTTTCACTTTATCTTTTGCTTTTCCAGAAGCGGGGAGAGCGAGCACAGTTTATGCTGCTGCTAGGGAGTTGTTCCGTTTTCTTATTTCTTTTCGTCGTCTCCTGCAGGCTGGTTCTATGGGCAGAGCGAGAGGTAGGCCCGGTTTTTGCAAGGGCGTTTCGGCGTCAACTCCTTCGCTGCGGTTTTCAGCCCGGAGTGAATGCCTCACGGTTTCTCACGGGTTACGTTACGACTCGGATGACGGAACACAACGACCCTGGTTTGGGCAGGCAGGCCTCCCCCTCCGATCCAAACGACCCGTTGGTCCAGCACCGTTGTCGGGCATCTTTATTGTGGCCCAGTCCTGCAGTGGGTGCAAGCTCGACGGTGGTGTCGGACCAGCGAAAGATTAAGCGAGAAGACGGCGGGCCAAGTCCGGCTGGTCGCCTGATCATGCTCGTGCAACTTCACCACCACAACATCCAGTACAATACAGATTCCGACTCGACATTTACAAGCCCAATTGCCTCGCCCGCCACGACTGACACACATCATTGCCATCACACAACGCACTCTCACTTCTCACTTCTCACCATCCCCGCGATATGACATAAAAAGAAAATCAACATCTCCTTATCCGTCCGGCCATCTCTATCTCCCGCCTCGAGAATGATGATAATCACCACCGTTACCACCACCTCCACCACCACCATGGTCGCTACCGCCGCCGCCACTCTACATTCTCTCCCTTCACCCTACACCCCCCGCGTTTCCCGGGCTTTTTCACGCCTGGACTGTGGGCGTCATAACATTGTGACGGACGGCTAGATATTTCGTATTATCTCGACCTTGCGCTCCCTATCTATATCTCTGTCAACATGACAAACTCGTGCCTGCGCGCATATCCGAATATGGCGCGTGTCTTGACTGTGTACTGAGTAGTAGGCTCCTTGTGGTGTGTCTCGGGATGGATATCCCATGTGCCAGCCGCAAGGCAATTAAGCCCCAATATCGATGTAGATAGCTCAGGCAAGTAATGCACTGCGAACCAAGATTAAATAATTACCAACAACTACCGTCCCGTTGGAGCGATGCTTCCCAGTGACATCTAACCTAGCATTCACGGCTTGCCGTGGCTTGGCCTCCCACTTCAGACCCACAAAATCTTTGAGTGGTAGAGCGCCAAGACTTGAAAAGCACAAGGAATTTGACACGGGCCATGCCCAGCACGTCTGATTGTGGTTTGTATGCATGTATCCGCATGCAGGGACAGATGGCCCCACCTGCGAATACCTATGTATCAAGCCTGCAAGCCGAGCTACAGGCAGGTATCGACCTAAATAAGGCCAACTGTCAGCTTCATCGTCACCAGGTTCTCGTGTTAAGCTTTCGTCTGAGCTTCCTCTTGTTCTTCAGCTCTTGTGTATTGCTGTCGCGGCTTATTTGAGCGCAAGAAGTCCCCAGTTACCTCTTCGACCCATTTCTTTTCTACCTTCTTCAACCATTCTCATCTACGCCCTCGTTTTTCCCCCGGCTTGTCATCCTTTGTCCACCCAACATACGGAACACATTTTCACTTTTTTTATTCGCCGGGCTTCCACCTCCCACGCCGTTTAAAACATTAATAGGTCATTTCTTACCCGATTCTTCTTGATTTATTTTTATTTCTGGACGTTCTTTACTGCCAATTTTAACTCCAATGGCACGCACCAAGCAACCCGCCGTTCGCAGAGAACCGTCCTCCGAGTACGCCAGCCGACACAATGGCAACTGGTCCTCTAGCAAACATGTCAATGGCATGCTGAGTGAGAAGCCTATTGCTGCACCAACACGCGATGGGCAGGAGACTGGGATTGCGCAGCTGGTTGTAGCAGTCACCGGCATCTATGGATCTTTGTACGGCCCTCTCCTCATTGCGCCGGACGGAGCCATCAACTGACCACCGCGCGCGCCCGTCGGCGTTGTTGCTTATTGCAGTCTCACATGGGCATACCTCCAGGAAAAGCTCACGACAACCCCGTATGGCGACCCGTCGTCCCCGGATGTTTTCAAGTTCCCCGTCTTCCTCAACACGGTCCAGTCCACATTCGCCGCCACGACGGGCGCCCTGTACCTCTACCTGTCGACCCCCAAGGGCAACCCAGTCCCGCCGATAATTCCCAGCTCGGGTATGCTGTTTCCTCTCTTCCTCGTTGCTGTCACGAGCGCCCTTTCGTCCCCGTTCGGATACGCTAGCCTTGCCCACATCGACTACATCACCTTCCTCCTCGCAAAATCGTGCAAGCTCCTCCCCGTCATGTTACTGCACATCACGATATTCCGTAAGCGGTACCCTCTCTACAAGTATCTCGTCGTCGCCGCCGTCACGGCTGGAGTCGCCGTCTTTACCCTTCACAGCGGCAAAAAGAGTCACAAGTCACCGAGCACCGTCGTCCAGGAGCGCAACTACCCTTGGGGGCTCCTCCTCTTGACCATAAACCTGCTCTTCGACGGCCTCACAAACTCGACCCAGGACTACATCTTTGGCACCTTCAAGCCCTACTCGGGCCCCCAGATGATGTGCGCCAACAACATGATGGCGACCGCCTGCACGGCCATCTACCTCCTCACGAGCCCCTGGCTCGTCCACACAGGCATCGGTGACTGGGTCGGCATGGGCCTGACGGGCTCCTCGGGCGAGCTGCGCGCAGCGCTGGAGTTCCTGGCAAAGTATCCTACCGTCTGGAGGGACGTGCTCGGCTTTGCTGCTTGCGGTGCCGTCGGCCAGGTCTTCATATGTGAGTCTTGTCTTTTCTACTTGCCTATAGATATATTATATATATATATATATATATTGCCACCACATGGGAGGCCTTGAACATGAGCCAGGAACTAACCAGCAACGGCAACCTCTAGTCTATACCCTCAGCGCCTTCAGCTCCGTCGTCTTGGTTACCATCACTGTAACCCGCAAAATGGCAACAATGATCTTATCCGTCTTTGCCTTCGGACATCACCTCTCTCAGATGCAGTGGTTTGGCGTTGCTCTCGTCTTTGGCGGGATTGGCGTTGAAGGAATGATACAGCGGAGAGAAAAGCTAGCGAAACAGGTTGCCGCCGGGGCCAGCGAGAAGGGCGAAAAGAAAGACCTATAGAGATTCGTGGTGGGTATAGAAAAGTATCTACATAGCAGGCCGTTCCCCTGAATCAACGAGTAAATAATAAACAATACCGATAAAATAATAGAGGGAAATAACCGACCCGAATTTCCTTAGTCCCAGTGCTATATCATATGTATATTGCCGGTAGTACTAAATGGGAACACGGTTATGTGAGACTAGAAAAACAAGTGTGAAATGCACGGCCAGTTGCCAGCAAAACTAGGTTGCAATATTTATTACAGCCCCCCCCCCCGAGTATCCGTCTCGTGATACTCCGTAAGCCGTAATGCTATGAGGAGCCCACTAATGGAGCGCACATGGCAATAGTCACAATCCTAATTGTGCTCTATGGACTCATAACAATACTATCCATCGTATACTCCATACACACATCTCCCTACCACGTCAGATGCTCCAGCTGAGGTTGAGATTCCCGGTCGGGAGCCTTCAAAAGCCTACGGGATTTCTGGGTTCCCGGCTCCAGCAGTTTGGGTGGAAAAGGAGAGACAAAGGAAAAGAAAAGAAACGAAAGTTAGAACGAGTGCAGTTTTTGGGGGGTTGGGTTTTCTATACCTTCCCACTATTAGCCTTGGGTCGCTAGAATCTTGTCGATATGCTCTGTACATCCAGACAAAAGACAAAGGCTCTCTTCCTGTCGAGAAAGAAAACAGGGACAAGAGGCACTAAATTCCTGGTGAGAGAGGGGGTTCTCCCTTGAACCCCGGCGCCCTTGCGCCGTCGCAACTCCAGCCAACCCAGCCCAGCTTGGTAACTAAATACAATAAATTTCGCTTTAGCTCATCTAGATTACACGTTTTGATGTATATGGTCATGGAAGGACATATGGCAAGGAAAAGTAGTTCCGATAGACATGACATAGGAGAAGTAGTTGATGATAGTAGGAAGTGGGCAGTGGTGGGTTCCGGTAGTGAATGCCACTCTTTATGAGAGATGGACTCCGACAAAGCTCCAGTGAGACAGCGAGGATGAGAGACGAGAGATGCAAATACGGAGAGCCTAGGAGTATCGAGAAGGACGACTGGGTGGCCAAGGGGGTCGAATTGCCGAGAAGTTTTCGGGTGGATAATCGCCCGCCTTGACGGATCGAAAATGCTCTTTACAACTACCGTTTCGGGTTCCTATACCAACCTAAGATAGTCATGTAGCAGCAGCCGACCGTTACAGCGTGCCAGGACAACAGGTCAAAAATGGAAATAAAAATAAAAATAAAAATAAAACACCATAGACATGCCATTCTTCAGAGTGAAGGTCGTGAGTACGTAGGGAAGGAGAGTATTATTATACACTAGTTGGTTGGCTGGGTTTCGCCCTATATCATCTCATCGATAGACCGCACGATCGGTGTTTCCCCTTTCGTAGGCGGACTTCGAGGGTCGTCAACCTGAGTCGGTCGACCGAAGGGATAGAATGGGTCTCGTGGAAACATGCTCTGCCTCGGCGAGAACAGCCCCTCGCTCGGTGTGGGCGGGACCTCGACAAATTGCATACCGGCAAACCCAGCATTGTTGTCATTGTCATGCAATGGGTTGTTCGTCATCGTTTCTGCGCGGGGGGACATGAGCGCCAGATCCTCTGGTTCTGCTCGAGTAACCGCCACCTGGCGCTCGCGCAGCGGTAGGTCCACGGTGTGGTTGACTGCCGTGCGAGCTTTATCGGCAACAAATTCAACAAATTCAACACCTCGTAATGAAGGAGTCCGTTCCGTCTTAGCTTCTACCCTTTCCAAGGACCCAAGGCCAACACTACCGAACGGCTGCTTGAGCTCTTGCTTGTCTTCATCATTCTTTGCGCAGCCTAGACTGCCGAAGGTTACACCTCCACCACTCTTTCCAAATCGATGGGCAGCAAATCCGGGTGATGGAGGAGGTTTCAGCATGTCGTCAAACGAGCCAAAACTAGGTGATAAAGGAGGCAAGTTAAGCTGCAAAGGAGCAAACCCACTGCCCTCCGCCGGGGAGGATTCGGGTGGCTTTGGCCTTGGCGCCATCGGCCCCGGTGAAGGCGGAGGCTTGTCCAGCTCCTCATCCCGCTTCCGTACAGTCTTCGTCGGTGGGGGAAGAAGCGAGTCCATGTTGAACCGGCCAAACCTGCCAGGATCCGTCTCGTCTTCCTTTTCCGTCCACGAGAAGCTCGAGGGTGCTGAGGAAGGCCCTGATGATATCGGCTCGCCTCTGTTCGGGGTCGACTGGCCGCGTGGCCGCGCGAGACTCTTATCTTCTGTCTCTCTCTTCAATTTCTCCACCCCGTTTGGAAGTGGGGCCGTCAGCGGTTCTTTTGGCGGACGTTCTATATTGTCCGCAGACAGTGTCAGGCGATGATGTTTAGTAGGACTACGACCGGAACGCGTCTTGAGCGCCGAGCCTGGGCAAAGTCTGTTTTTCGACACTTCCTTCTGGAAGTCCTGCAGGCAGTACATAAGCCGCATGTTGGGACTTATCCACTTGCTTCTGGACTGGGCAGCGTAATAGGCATCATTAACAGACAATTTCGGGTTTTGGTAAATGCCGTAGGCAATGATGAGACTTGCCGAGCGGCTAGCCCCTTGCTGGCAGTGTACCAAAATATTTTTCCCTTCCTTGCTCCTCGACTCGATCGTTTCGCAAAGGTGCATCAGATCGGACTGGATATCAGTGTTGTGGTCCCATGGAATGTGAAAGTATTCCGGTTCTTTGTGTGGTGCCGAGTTTACTTTAGGAGCTGTTGGAGAGTCTCCCATCTGCTCTCGAGTGCGTGCGGCAAATCCAGCATCGAAACTTCGTCCCTCAATAGCAGTTTCAGGAGCAGGTAGAGCATCCTCGTCTTGGTCAACTCCTGGTGGTTGAGGAAAGCCTTGGAAAGGATTTCTTACTTCCCTGGCCACGTTGATAACAACGTCAAATTTGGCCGCCTCGTCGGCCGTGGGTTCAAGATAAAGATACACATTCGGTTCGTAGATACAGATTGGGCCATCCGGGTATCCCGGTGTCTTTTTATCTTCGTTCTCGGATTCGCGGAAGGGCTCGAAATCAAGTGCTGCCCGGCTGGCCACCTGCGCCTTGATTGGGGACTCTTCTTCGACTATAGTTGAGTCAAACGAACCGAGGCCACACTTAGACTTTGATGGCCGCAAAAAATTGGATAGCCCGGTCTCGTTGCGCTCGAGGACGGCTGGGAATCCCATGCCACCAACCGGTCCAAATGTGGCAGATTTGAGGCCAGAGAGCATGTGAGGAGAAGATGTTGAATGTTTCAGGGCGCGACGCTGAAGGATAGGGGGGGCTGCGCCAGGCGATTGAGGAACCTCAAGGAGCGTAGGCTGGCGCAAATTGAGGTCGGAAGAATTTGTGTTGAGGCTCAGTTGGCTAGGCTTTCGCTTCAAGGCTGGTATTTTCGGTTTGATGAATGAAGGCGACGATGGTTCTGATATTAATGTGTTGTTGAGAGACACTGGCTGGATGGAGAGGCCCTTCATATTGCGCGGTCTCCGGGGCGAAGGAGACGTCATCGGGCGCTCAAGCATATTTGCGTTGGTCTGGGGTGGAGGTGGCAATGACGGCGGCGAAGCCATGCTGCTGTTTAGGGAAGTGAATGGCGCAGCCGAGAATGATGACAACGGCATGAGGTTGACGGGGGAGTCCGGTGATGACGAAGGGGATGGATCCGACAGAGAGCCTGAGTCCGTGGTGGAGAGGGTGGTGGTTGGTGATGAGTCTGCCGACTCTGTACTTTGAGTTGAAGTGCTGTCGTTGTGCCGGTGTGAAGCATCCGCCGTTATAGTATTCGCCCGCAACGGCTGCGTAGTGTTCTGAGTGTGATTTGTGCAGGAAGGTTCCACCTCCATCAATTTAGGGTCGACAACAGTTACAACGTCTCGATCAGCCATTGTTTCAGCGTCGAGATCAAAAACTGACATGAATGAGGGAATCTGGTCCTCATACAAGCGCCTCGCAGCAGCCGACGGCATGGTTCCACGTCCTCCTCCCGATGGCACTCTCCTACTTCGTTTCAGGGGCCTGCGGCGTCCGCCTCTCTGTTTATATCAATTGCTAGCAAAAGATTCCCTACTTGGAGTTGACTTCGTTCCAGCCCAGCGAGACAGCAGTGGAATGCAAAACTAGGTCAGCAACACCAGTTCCAGGCAGGGAGTTGAGAGACTGGACAGCGCCGCTGAATCCTCTACGGTCCTCATGCAATGCGTAAGCGGAGTTCTGAGACAGATTTCTGTTGTTTCTTTGACCCGATTCTCCACAGTATTCTGCTTGTTGCAACTCCCAGCTCCTCTCGCGTTTTCCAGCGTCCCTCGCAGTTTGGCTCGAAAGGATGACACAGGAAGACCAGCGGTTGCAGGAGTTTCCGTGATGGGCGTAATTCGGTCAATATAACGGAAGGATAGAGTTGAGTGAAGGGATTGTGATTGAGTGGTGACTGGGGTCTCGTTCTCGCGGAGCACTCTAGAGTCTCGAATCGTTCAATCAAGAGCGGCGCAGGGCGGGCCTTAATTATCTGCTTTTGTGACTACCGCTCTTTCGAAACAAAGCCTCTAGATGAAAATGGCTGCCAGGCTATAACAAATGCATGACGAGGCACTCTGTGAAGAAATGTGGTAGGTAACGAAGGTCCGGGCCCCAGAGGGCTGTGGAATTGGCGATGTGGTGTAAGAGGAAAAGTTGGGGAGGGAGAGAAGAAAATGGGGATGGAAGAAGAGAAGGAGGGGGGCGTTGTGTGTGTGTGAGTGAAAGAAAAAGAGGATGCACATTGGTTACAGAGAGAGACAACCGGAATGGTGTGGCCTACATACAGTAGCTAGAGGAACACAACATAAAAATACCTATGGTGCCCAGGACCAGCAAAGAGTGGCAGGAGCAACAGCGGCAGGAGCAAGCACGGGGCGGGAGCAGGCAAGTACAACACTCCACTGTAGCGTAGAGAGAAGGACGAAGCACAGAAGCACGGTAGGAGGCTTCCTGCCACTGCTGGTGTTGCCACTGGTGCTTGCTCACAGCTTGTTGGTGCTGTTACAAGGTGGGAATCTGAACTGTAGCTGTGGGCAACTAGGCCGAGGTTTGAGGTACCTTTCTTCCCAGTGGCGCTGGCAGCTCCAGACTCCACGGTGCCTGGAGGGCTGTTGTGCCTCCCTCTGCTCGGCAGCACGAAACAAAAGTGATTCTATTAATAGAGAGCCGCAGCGCAGTTGGCGCCAACGCTGGGCCAATCACTGCCCGCATATCAAATTTGGCCGTGCAGCTGATAATTTGCCTATCGCCAATCATTGTCCACTTGGCGGTTCCTTTCCTTCTCTTCTTCACTTTCCCTTGCTCTCCATCTCTCTTTTGGCCCTCGTTGGTCTATACAAACCGGTAGGTACCTACGGACGAGTGTATTTCTGTAGAAACCCAAAATGTCTGACCCTAGTCTCTAATTTGGTACATAAACCCTAAAATCAACGATTATGGTGTTTTTTGACACATGCGTGCGAGCAGTCAATTGCATACTCAGACTATGCACATACATACTTAGATACATCATCCATTTTGGCAGTCAAGCAGCCCTGTAGTATAATAAATGTTCCGTGTGCTGCAGTACATAACCTTGTATTTTGTGGTTCGCAGACGAAGCCCAACCCTGTTCATCATTTCCCAATGGATACATTCTACACACATTTTTCTTCAAAACAGGAGCCGCATTCCGTGGGTTCAGAGTAACATCTATACATCCATACGTTGGCACGGGGTAGGGATTTACGTGTCGCCATTTTGCCACCCGCTCAAGGCCTTATGAGCTCCGCCAGTCGATTTCGGATGAGAGATCGGTGTCTACGAGCTGTACAACACGCGCCGTCTTTCTCTTCCAATTCCCTGCGCACTTTAACCATCTTGCCAGGGAGATTGTTCTGATTGATTCTACTCGTCCCGGCAAGACTGGGCTGTCAACAGTAAAATGCGGTGCAGTAATAGAACACTGACCAGGACGAACCTCGAGGCCTTTTGCTATGGCACCGTGTCTGCTTTCGTGCTGGAAGTCAAGTGGCTGCATTACACACCGTGTTTATACTCACGTGATTACTGTGTGGCCCCTGGTCTGTTAGTGCATGCTGGCGGCTCAGCTGTGCAAGGGCCCCAAGCTTGGGGTTTCTTTCCTTTTCATCTTGGCAGATCTGAAACACTAGTCGAAATTGTGGGTGAGCATCCTGAAATTCGGTATGTTGGATGTATCACTGTTGACCGTGCTACAATTGTGTGCTCCATAATAATAATTCCGGGCATGGAGACACCTCCGAGCAAGATTAAAAATGCAATCGAAAATCCCATACCCCACAATTGGTAATCTTTACTAGAGAGTGGCAACCGGCCGAGTTTGCGGCAGACATTCCCCGCGGGCCGACGAGTATATATTCTGTGTCAAGGGTTGAAACATCACGAATACATTTTTGATAGATATCTTCAAATCCAGAAAATGAAGAGACATCCACAAGAAGATACGTTACGCGGGAAATCACGTTCACTTTTTGTGAAGCAAATATATTGCTCTCCCGAGGTACCTGTGGCAGCATCCGACCTGAAAGGCCAGGGAATCGTGGCTCTGACACTGAGGCTGCTACGAACAGTATCGTAAGCTATCACGTGCTCTATCCAACATTGTGAAGCATGATATCAAGACTACGAGCTTGAACCCTCCGAGACATAGGTGGAAATAAGGGTACCTGGAAATAGTCCATGCGTGAGGTGCACCCGTCGTTCTCGACACAAAGTTTTGTGTTTTCACATTCCGAGTCTCCGTAATGGAAATTCCTTTTCTCTACAGGAAGTATGGCGGCAATAGTATAATAGTCGAACCGGTATACACTATACAGGCAAGCCCATAATTCTTACAAGGGGCCTTTTCTATACTTCCACTCGTCATTTAAAATCTATCACATCTGAAATCTCTAGCATCCCAATTGGTGCCCGGGTTTCCGATGGGTTTTCTTGTGTCTATGAATGGAAGAAGAAAGGTGAAGCCCATTCACAGTAAGTTATGGATGGACCTACAAATGTCTCGAATATTATCAGATACAGGTGTTCAGATCACACATAGTAAGAAATAATGGTTGTTTCGCTTTGTTAGCCCTATGACAAAGTTTCGGGCCTGCAATTATTCTACACAGGAAATATATAGGTCGAGGGATGCAATACATAGAATACTGTAGTTTGACTGCCCGTCTATCTTTCCTGCTAATCTTGACCTGCTCGTTGGCTCTCACACAGCAGTATACGATCCCGCCTCTGTGGCGCACTGCTTGGGAACTTATTTCAACCTGTAGCATACCACAATGAAATTAAACCTTTGAAGACGAATGATGCACGAGTTTGAACATTTTAAAATATTCTCCAACTTAACGAAAGAACAAGATTTCAGTTTAGTAACCGATTCATATTTTTTCTACTTCAGACACTAGATATAGCGGATAAAACAACCGTACACTGGTGATTATTTTGATGTAGGAGAACACTCATAACGGCGAGAAACTACCATAAGACAACAGTAAACATAGACATCGCGCAATATAATATATAGCATGTCTGTGCGGGTTGGTAACGCTCACAGGATACTGATGGACAGTGGTATCCCGGGGCCATACATATCCAGAAAGCCTAGGCATGGGGAGCTCTATACAGAGTAAATATCACTATGTGGCTCCTGCATTCTCTACTATATCCTTAAAGACACTTAGTATCCCCAACCCTTATAGGATACATTTAGCACATTTACATGGAGTATCACGATTATTATAGCAAGGAGGGGAAGGCATAAGAGACGTTGGCAGGTAAGGACTAATGCATGTGGTTGTTATTTAGCTGGGTAGAACTTGCTCAGGCCAAAGCCGACAGAGTTACCGGATCTCATCCGGCGACGAGCCTCGCACAGGTTCGGCACCCAAGTGTCGTCCGGTTAATTTATTGATAAACATCTGGGTGGTCAATTTGGACGGTGAAGCTCGAGCCACATGATGGATGGTTGCCTAGGCAGATAAAACATTTCATAGCTTATGAGTAATGGATGTCAGCACCGAGTACGCATAGAGACCTTTGGCGTTTTGCTGCGTCATTACATAAGCAGGCAGATATGGAGTGTATGTATGATACATGTGCACGGAGCTGTGGATTAGATTTGGGTCCACTCTCCTGCACGTGTCTGTGTCTGTGGACGGACAGGAAGCACCCAGCAGCCCCTTACAAAACGCGCGGAAACAAAAACACAAAATAATACTATCCGTGTACGAGGAGGTGTTATCTTGTTGCAGACCTACGCAGTTATAAATCTAGATAGGATCTAAATAGCTTTAAGTGTGGGGAATCTGACATTGGGGGAAGAGGGGAATTTGGAGTTTTTAACATGAGCAAGATGACGGGAGCAACAGGGCGGGAAAAAAAAAAAGTGTCCGTGACATGAAGCTTGTCTGTGAGAAAAAGGGAGGAATTGCCAAGGGAAACAAACCGGTTAGCCGTTTATCTATCCTTGTCGGTTATGCGGCTGGCGAACAGACATTTTTGTTACAACACCAGCCACCAATGTCAAACTGCCCAACCTATCCCCTCCTCCAGACACCTCTTTCTAAGGACCACTGCGATGTCGATTTCAAATTGGAGAGTTGATGTCTGTACAAGAGGAAAACCAACTACTACACATGTGAGGAGCATGGCAATAAATATACTGCGTAGATTGAAGATCTGGAGGGTCTAGAATTGGTGTTTTATTATACTGGTAAATATACGTACTACCAGACTATGTAGTATCAAGTATGAAGGTATCTGTAGTTTGTGACAATGGACGCACCAGGGGGACGCACCAGGGGGACGCACAGGTCCCCTTTCTATCATACAGATCACATAACAGGGCGGGCCTGCAATAATAGGGATATTGCACGTTTGTGGCTCAAAGCTTCAGATCACCCGCTGCAACACCGCCCCAAAACAATAGCGGGAAATGTGGAAACACATTGACAAGCGCGATCCCAACCACGTCTCAAGCTGCGAGTAGCAGAAGCGGTGATGGGACGAACCTACATAGTACAGTATGCAAAGAAATATTTCTTCACAACCTACTGCGAATCCATATGGATACACTGTGCATATTTGTGTGTGCATTTGCAAGTAGTAGCGGCTCAGCACGGATACATCTCATTGTTGCCCCTGTATCTCGCGGGGGCTTGCAAATCAAAAGAAATACGGATTACATGTTTGACGACCCCCTTTTGCCCTCTTTGACGTGGGAGAAGAAAGAAGGCAACAATATTATTATCTCTTCTCTTTCCTCCCCAACGTCGCCGACGTGCGTCTTTGCGGCCGTTCAAGTTTTGGGAGCTCAACAGTGCTGCCACCATCAGCATCTGGTTCAATACGCATACGCATTGAATCTTGTTTTTCTTTGTTTCCTGCACCAAGTGTGCTATACTGTATGGATACAACCCCTGCCCGGTACTGCTTCCCATTATTTAGCAAAAATTCACCCTTTCTACCAACGCCAGATCATTCGACTGCTCTTCGACGAAGACAAGAAAGCCAGGCCTGGTTATTTGACAAAACATTTTCCTTCATAAATTGCACTAACGTCTAAAAGATACTATTGTTCTCATTGTATTTTCAAATTTGCTGTATTCCTCACTTCTCTTTTCATCAAATTCTGTTTCGGGCTACGACCACACCGGCGACCACGAATGTAACTACGACAAGTACCACCACTACGACTATTCTCGCGTCGAGATTGCCTGGCCATACACCTAGAACACGACGGAATTCCGACGAGACTGATGTGAAGCAGCCCAGAAAGAAGGAAAATAGAACAATCCAAGATTGTCTGCGACCCAGCCACGGCTGGCCTTATTCATGGGACGGCAATTCAGAGTAAAAGTCAAAGACGATCGGCAGAGCCCCAAAATATCTCCTTACGACTTGACGGCAAAGTTTACCTCTGCACCATAATCCCATTAGACTGAGGAAATTTAGGGGGGAGGGAGAGAAATGACCTCAGTTGTGTCACGAGCACAGACGGCCAAAGGGGGGCCGATTCCTCTTACAAACTCTTTGTCTTCGGGACCGTTAGTTCCAGCAAAGGGAGCGTCGCACAACTCGACACTTTCTGGATCTGGTCCAGTCCTCGGGCTGGGACAGGGCGGCGGCGACCACCTCCAGCACCATAACCATAACCAGCACTATCCATCAGCAGTATCAACGTCGGCATCAGCCGCATCACCACAAGCCGACTCTTCGGGGGGAAGCATCCCGTCTGGAATTCCCATCTTGCAAACGGCCGGAGGGCAGGGATCGACCAACAATACAAACAACGGAGCTGGGAATAATAGCAACGATAGCGTCTTGGACACACACCGCCGCAACCACAGCAGCTCAAAGCTACCAGCATACCGCTTTGCAGATCTCAAAAACGGCAACGGTAACACAAACAAGAACGGAGGAGGCGGCGGCGGCGGCATCATCAACGTCAGCACGAATAATCCTAACAATTCGTCCCCCCGATCGAGCATAATCCCGAACTTGTCAAAAATACCCGGTACGAGGGTGAGAGGAAGCAGCAGCCCAACAAAGATAAACAGTTGGGTGGCAACAACTGCCACCAGCAACAACCGTGAAAAGAGAGAGTCGAAAATCCCGACGACGCACAGTATTGGGCTCCCGGCAGCAGTTTTGCAAAAGCACATTCCACCTTCACCCGTGTCCCCTAAACCCGGCTACTCGCACGGGGACGACCAGGGTTTGGGTTTTGAATTGGGCCTGGAGGAGTTGCAGCACCAACTTGACGAGGGCCCCGCACCCGACACTCCTGGGCCTTCTTCCTCCGCAGCTCCTGCCGCTCCTGCACCAGCAGCACCAGCCACAAACTCGGTTGCTGCTGCCACCACCACCACCACCATTCCCTCTGCACCTACCTCTGCCTCAGGCACTAATACATCATCATCCACAATCACTGCATCAGCTTTTGCTCACCCGAATCTCGACGCTCCTTCCCATTCGGGCCAAAACAATCCTGCCAGTGCCAGTGCAGGCAAACTTTTCGCACCCGGGCCCTCAGTAACAACTTCATCTTTTGCACGGTCACGAGCCTCCACATTCCAATCTGCTTCCACCGCCGCAGTCACAACTTCACAAGGGTCTAACGCCGACTCCTCCTCCACCCTTCCAGATTCATCCGCTGGTCGTCCTGTCTCCTATCCTCAATCACCATCGGCCGCGAAAACTTATTTTCGCTCACCCACGACGTCGGCCCTTGCCCAATCCGGCGTCCGCCCAACGCTCTCGACTTCCCCGACCGGCCAATCTGCCGATCAGTCCCTACCTCCTGTAGGTGTTGATACGATCTCGCGCGGCGGTCCAGAAAACTCGACCCGCCACCACGTCCGCGGCCATCAAAAGGAGCTAGTCTTGTCCACGACCATAGATCACGGCACCCACAATTTCCACCAGGCCGCAACGGTGGCGTGTTCTCCCATCGATTCGACAACCACCCCTTCCGCACGTCGGTCAAACAGTGACGACAAAAGAACCTCAAGGCGACCGCCAGTCTCGTTCAAACCCCCACTAAGCACTCCCGGTAGCGCTTCTCAAGCCTCCGGTAGAGCCGTAATCCCCCCAATCAGAGCATTCCGCTCGTCGGGCTCAAGGCGGAGTCTGGTCCTCGACATGAACACGAGAAATTCGCGACCCTACGATTTTGGCGACGACCCTGCAGACTCAAATCACCGGGATAGAACCCTGAGAGCTCTTGAGGGCAGAGACCCTGACGATCCTTCCCATCAACACTACCAACAATCAACCAACCTGGACTCGTCCACCCGTGACCGTGGCCATGGCCATGACGACGGGGGCGACATGTTTCTTCGCATAGCAAGGGAGGAGTTTGCTCGCAAGTCCTCTGAGGAAGGCCGAGAAGGAAGCACTGTTGTAAGTGTCCGTTTTTTTCATCTTCCTCAGCCCATGAGACGTCGAACTTCATTTGGGTCTGGTACACCATACCATGCGCCTTGACTTCATTTTGTCGTGCTTACCGCCAAATAATCACTTTTTGGCCTTAAACGCCTCCACAAAAGACTATCGCTAGCAGCATTTGCTAATCCATATTTTTCCCCCGTTGCAGTCTAGGGTGACGCGTGCCTCCCACAGCAGACGTCCGTACTCAGCAGCTGTCCCCACTTACCAGCCCACGTCTCCTCCTAGAATATCCAGGAGGCTGTCTGACCAGCAGGAAACCAAGCGATCTCGCGCGTACGACGATGATCGAACAATCGATACTATCACTCGTCCGTCTGGATACAGAGAAACGATGGATAGATTGGCATCCGCATCCGAACAAAGTCGAAGTCGTAGCTTTGCGCCAGCGGCCCCTCTAAAGTCGAACCCAATTACCCCACGCGCCTCTACTTTCCAGGACAGTGCCTCGGATGGCCCATCTGCTTACCAAAAGCGGCGAGGATCCATCACTGATTCGAACGTCAATGTCCCCCGCCCTCCTTACAAGAACTCGAGCCTCTCGTACTCAAGGACATACAATTCATCACCTCTAGCCCCGAAGCATGAAACGTCGGACGTGAGCCATGGTTTTGAAAGTACCGAGTCAACCGCATCTACAAATGCACCGTCGGTCATGTGGGATGAGGTGGACAAGATGAAGTCGCAGATCGAACGCATTCAGAAGAAAGGCACCCTGCCGGCCAACTCAGCCATATCACGTGGGTCGGACGAGCGACCACCGACAGCCACTACGACTGTCACGACAATGTCAACGTCTCCCAAGCGGACGTCAGGAAATGCGGCTCAGGCGGCGGAAGCTAGTAGCACCACCTCATCTTACAAGGAGCCACACCCAATATTGCAAGCCGCGCTCTCTAGGACTAAGCCTGCTGCGACTCCTGAGGTGTACCGTGCGCTCGAGGCAGCCGCGAATGATGCCATGGTTCTAGCTAGTATGATGGGAAGCGCGGGACAGCCAGGTCCCATATCGAGCGGCGCAAGCTCCATTGGAAATGGAATTACCGTGACAGACAGGCAGCTGCGGAGGAAGGCTGATAGTGTCTGTAGGAGCTTGACCGAGCTTTGTATAGCTCTTAGTGATGGGAATAGCCGCAAGTCTCCTCCCATCATTCAGACTATTGAGCCGAGCATTGAACAAGAGACAATAACCAGCCCTACCGCAGCTAATTTCCTCTCAGCCCCTCCAATGCGACGTCCCAGTGCCGTCGAGACCACCATGAACTCGAGCCCAAGAAACATCAGCCGTTTGGAGGAGAGGCGAAATAATATGATGAACTGCGGGGCGATTCCCAGCCCTCGACTCCTACCCAATTCCTCCGGGGATACTCCCAGCGCGGGGCGAAAATCTTCTCTTCTCATATCGAGGACCCGCAGAGCAGGTACGGAAGAACCCGATGATGGACGAAGGTCGTCCCTTCTACGGTCTAGGAGGGCCGGGACTGAAGAACCTGACGATGGAAGGAAGTCGTCTCTTTTCGTTAGATCGCGGCGCAACACCATTGGTGATTCCGACGACGAATCTCGGCACCGGGCTCCGTCGAGAGCCAACACGACTGATCTTGCCGCCATCCGCGCTCTAAACCGCGAACGAGAAGCGATAGGCAACCAAGTTTTGGGGGCCGACTCTCACAACCTCGGAGCATCTGCACTTCCCCGACGGCGTTTACCGCCCTCAGCATTGGGAGGCTCATCCCGCTTAGCCGCACCCGCATCAACCCCGACGACGAGCCGACGATACATCGATCGATCGACACCGGACCGAGACTCCGTTATTGCGGCTGATAGATTTGGCGAAGAACGGAGCCAAAGACAATATAACCGACCTATAGGGCTCCTTGGCCGATCCGGAAGCTTGTCTCGCCGACATAGGGATAGCACAATATCAGGCCTCTCGGCAACCCCAAGCTCCAGCAATTACCGGTGAAAGTTGAAACAACAAGACTAAATGCATCAGTCGGCGTTGGGAGTGCAATGGCGACCGATACATTTGTTACAATCACTATGGGCACCTGAAATTCACGGTCGTGGGGATGGTGGCAGATTGTCCTTTTTTTTTTGCCTTTCGCTGTGCTGGATGGGCGATGGAGCATTGAATCTCGACCGGTTTGTTTTTCTTGTGTTGAAAATACCCGTTTTGGATTGAAGGTAGTTGCCGACCCATTCTTATATTTTATCACACTGGCAGTCTCCGGGTAAGTTGAAGACTTATGTATCCTTCCCGTGTTTTGCTGAGGCGGCGAGTTTTTCTTCTTGTCTTATTTATTGCTGTATTTTACCTTACGAATTTTCTTGTTAACGACTATGGTAATGCATTTCTCGGGAGGCATGCCATTGCACCTTCATCCTCTTTCTCCAAAATAGTTCGTCTCACCTCGTGGCCTAGGCTGGGCTTTGCGAGATGCCAGACACATTTGGGGCTCACATGGTGGTTGAATTGATTCATTGTCTAGGTATTTAATGCGAAGGTGGCGGGAGCTCTGGGATAAGGTTTTCGGAAGCCCGACACCCAGCATGTCTGTGTATATAGTATACGTACATATCATAACATCCATGCGAGGCCCCTATGAATACACTATTTCGTAGGTGCGGCCCCGCAGTTGGCCAGTGCACATATCCATCATCGCACAGTGCAGTAAATTGCAATTATTCTCACCGTCTTAATCACACAGCTAAAACATACTTCCCCCGCGGGGCAACAGCCTAAGCCTCCAGATCTCACTTAATTCGAGCGATGAAGCCTACGACGTATACATACCTACCTCCAAATTCTTGCCCAACTACCTTTCTACCTATCCAGAAGATAGTAAGTAGTAAGCATGATATATCTAAACTGCGGACGACCTCCGGCTGCCATACGTTCTTCCGGTTACTCACTCGCGAATTTGTTCAAGCTCTTCTCTAGGATACGCAAATTGTTTTCAGCAACTTCACGACGACCTCCCCAACCACTCAAAACCCCGCAGCCAAACTGTCGCCATTTGAACAACGCGTTCAGCTCCCAGCGTTTGCTATCGCAAGGTCTTCAAGCCCCACCCTTCATCGTCACGATCCAATTTTTACAGTATCTGCCTTGTGTCTGGTTCTCAAAATCGTATTCCGTCAGCAGCAAGGAAATGGACAAACATGACAGCCGCGATATACACCCGGCGGAAGTTGCATTTGAGAAGTCTCGCGGGAGGGGCGGCGGAGGACGTCGTGGTGGTAAGGGCAGCGACAAAGGCAGTGACACACAGATATCCAAGGCTCTCAGCCGGCTTTTAAGGCACCAGGCCGAAAACGCTGGCATCAAGCTAGACAAGGAAGGGTACGCGAGACTAGATCATGTTGTGAGTACTGGCGCTCAATCCCTCACCTAATAACTCACGACGCAGCGGACACGATAGGACTAAACCACACGCCACTCCTACTAGCTGAATTGGGGCCCTCTCAAGCCCATCGGCCCCAGTGTGTCAGACATTCGCCGAGTTGTCCAGAACTGCGAGAAGAAACGGTTCTCCCTCAAGCCGGATCCGAGTCTGGAGCCTCGGCCTGACGAGGAGTCTGATGATGCGTCGCACTTTCTGATCCGGGCCAACCAAGGACACTCCCTCAGCCTCGAGTCCGAGCACATGCTGGCTGCTGTAGACTCATCAAGCATACCCCCTACAGTTCTTCATGGCACGTTTTTCTACTTCTGGGCAGCCATACTCGAGTCTGGCGGCCTCAAGAAGCAGGGTCGACAGCACATCCACTGCACAACAGGGACCCCCGAAGACGACGTCGTCGGTATAAGGAAGGATGCCGAGCTTACCATCGAGATCGATGTTGCGAAGAGCATGGAAGATGGATTCAAGTGGTGGACATCTGAAAATGGATATGTCCTCACCGAAGGAAATGAGGAGGGTATGTTGCCACTACAGTACTTCAAGGAGGTGAGGGGTCGGCTAAGGGACGTAGGCATTCTAGTCAAGGATGGCGAAGTCGTTGGAAACTTGCCAGAAGGGATAAAAATGCACATACCGGCTGGCAAGGGAGGCCGGGGGAGAGGAGGGGGGGGGAAGGGACGGGGACGGGGACGGGGACGGTAACAACACATCAGGAAGGGTTCTACGATATAATAGGGTATGTCACCTCAAACGTAGAAATAATCCCCAACTGTAAATAATTTCGACTACTACAGCGTTCCAACTTCATTGATCCATCATGCCCCGCATTTTGATGAAGAAGAGACCACATGTGCCAAAGTAATGTGACCAGAAAACATGCTAGTCAAACCCAAAAGCCCTAGTCATATTACTTTTCCGCTCCTCGACCACCGGTTGTAGTGCCTTGAGAATTTCTTCGGCAACTTTCTCTCTACATCCTTTCTTACTCAGAATGCCGCTCACAATGGCGACCCTACTGGGCAGGTCTCTTGGCGTCTCGAGCCCCCAGTCGGCATAGCCGTCGAAGAGCTGGTGTTTCCCATGCCAGCCAGCCCCGGAATTAGCGTCAGTAGCACAGGGTGTGATGTCATACCTGGGCGCTGGCAGCTTGAGCTGGTTGCACAGGTCGGTGACTTTTTGGGTCATGGGGAGCTCGTTGTCCATGTCCATGGGGCCAGATCTGTTAGATGGCGCAGAGGATGCCTCGTCTCCTGGCAGACGGGGTTCCTCGCAGTCATGGAATTGCTCGTCGGGCTCCGAGGTGGGAGGATGCGCTAAGAACAATGGCGCCCCGCCGCCGCCGCCGCCGCCGCCGTAGCCATTCATGGGCGAAGACTGGCGTGTCGCCCACCACGAGTTGTCGCCCGGGACTGAAGAAGAAGCGTTGACGATGCCGTTGGACGTGGGGTTTTTCTGGACGCCTGGCGAGGCAGTGGTGGTGTCGCTGGGAGATCTGGTCGTCGTCATGGTCGCCGCAGCTTTCGTCCTCTTCTTCCCCGCGCCCACGGGACCCTGGCTGCTCGCCTGCAGGGAAAGCCATTGGACGGCGCATTTGCAGGCATATTGTTTCGCCACCTTTTTCTTGGACCAAGACGGTATGGAGGTGTGGCCCGTTTTCTCCCAGTCTTCGGGACGGGGAAATGGCTCCTGGTGGGGGGGGACGAGGACGGTGCAGCACCATTGGAAGGTGCCGTTGGGACCGGGCACTGTTTTTTCCGAGAACTTGGGAGGTGGGTGGGAAGGATTGGCTTGGTGGTGCTCCAATAGCTGTCCGATCCAGTTCTCGTCGGCGATGTCAGGCTCCGGCAGGCTGGCCAAGGAGAGAAGCCTTAGGGCTCCGGTGTGGGCCGGCGTGATGTTTGGAAGCTGCCCTGTAACGTGTATGGCTTGCTCCTGCTGCTCGATCCAGGCCTTGGTGTTGGATATGAGCATGCTCAACTCTTGTATCCCTTCCATGGCGATGAAACCCAAGGTTGGGTGGCTGATGGTGAGGTGAGAACCGATATATATAGGTGGTGGTTTGTTCAGATGGGTTTCTCTCCTTCCTTTTTCCCGTCTGTCTTTTTCATATAAGTATATATATGCATGCGCTATTAGTCCCGCAAACTCCCGAAAAGGCTCGCGTACCAGGGTAAAGTGGAGGATAGAGAGCGAGTGAGATGTTCAATAATTGAGGCGGGGGGAACTCTTTAATATATGCATCTCGTAGGGCACCAAGGACTTTGAGACTGCCTCGTTAGCCGGGCCGGGCTTTACGAACTTGCTCGGGGCCTCAAACACCCCTCGCGAAGGGTGCTGTAAAGGTGTGCCGGTTTTATTGGATGGGCGGGTGCTTGCAGCCAGGTAGATAAGGCACCAGGGCGTTAAAGCCCGGAATAGGTCCAATATGCTCAACATACGCCAAAGTATCATATATTGAAATAAACTAATATTAGTATTTTATCAGTGTGTTATTAGTATGTTGTAATCGGTAGCTCATATGGATGGCTGTACGTGACGACAATATGTACAAGGCTCATGCAAAGCAAGCCTACTCAACCCCCCACTACCTCCCCCCCCCCCCTCCCAAAAAAAACCAAAGAAAGAAAAAAAAGTTACCGGCAGAAAAAAAAAAAAAAAAAAAGTTCTCCAACATCGATGGCTTATCGACGGTTTGAAACGGGTCCATAAGTGCTTGCTTTCATGACTTCACACAATTTTTTTTTTTTTTTTTACCTCTACACAACTATTTAATTGCCATGGCTCCTTCGCGAACACTCCAATCCGCTTTGGCTTGCCCACTCTGTTTCTGGTCAAAAAGTGTTAGGTCAAGCATCAGGCCAATATTTCAGCCATGCTTCTCTCAAGCGCACATGTCGAGAGGTAAGGGGAGGGCGCCGGTGAGAAACAACCCGCGGCCCTCTCGTATGGTTCTCTCCAACCGCGTCGGGTCGCCGACCCGTACTCAGAAGACGTACAGCGCTGGGAAAGCACGGAGGAGGGCGGTCGAGCGGGACAGCCCTTTCGGGGGCATGAACCAACGCTATGCCGGCCGCGTCAGGGCACCCGGCGACCCGGCCAACACGAAATCCACGAGACAGCAGAAGGAGGATTCGTTCAAGGCTCGCATCACATCCGCAACCAAGGAGATGAAGGCACTCAAGATGCAGAAGGCCCTGGCCGAGATACCCTACTCGAGGAGGGCCAGGATAAAGGAAGGAATCAAGTCCATAGAGAGCTTCAGGCAGTTTGACCTGCTGCCCAAGATTCAAGCCGCCATCCACGAGGACGCTCTGAAGGGCTTGGTAGACGTCAAGCCCAGCCCCATCCAGAGCATTGCCATCCCGGCCCTGCTAGGCCAGTCGATCGGCCCTTTCACGAGGACAAAGAGAGAGGGCTTCCAAAGCTTCCTTTTGGCCGCAGAAACGGGATCCGGAAAGACGCTCGCATACCTCGCCCCCGCCCTCGATTCCCTCAAAAGAGCCGAGGCCGAGGACGAGGCCGTCCAGGCGTGGAAAGAGCGCCGGGCTGAAGCAAAGAAGCTCGAGGCAACCCCCAAATACAAGGGACCTCCCTTCGACGAGCCGCATCCCAACATGGCCCGTCCGAAGGTAATCATCCTCGTCCCGACCGCAGAACTGGTCGAACAGGTTGGCCGCGTCGTCAAGTCCCTCTCCCACCAAGCAAAATTCATGTCGGAGATGCTGTCTTCCAACCTGGGCGCCAGCATCATCCACCGGAACGTCTTTTCATCACGGGGAGTCGACGTCATCACCGCCACCCCTCATCTCCTCGCCTCCATCGCCGAGTCGGATCCTAACGTCTTGTCAAGGGTGAGCCACCTGATTGTCGACGAGGCCGATTCTCTGATGGACCGCAGCTTCTCGCCCGTCACGATAGAAATTCTCGACAAGGTCACTCCGTCGCTAAAGCAGCTCGTTCTGTGTTCTGCAACCATACCAAAGCGTCTCGACAACCTCTTGGCCGAGAGGTTCCCGGACATGAACCGCATCACGACTCCAAATCTCCACGCAATCCCGCGTCGCATCCAGATGGGTGTTATAGACGTGACGAAGCCGCCATACCAAAACAACAAGCTGCTCGCCTGCCACGACGCCTTGTGGTCTATAGCCAAGGAGTCGGCGGCGCACGAAGGCCCCGAGAAGGGACGCACCGCTGTGCGTCGGGTGATGGTATTCGTCAACGAGCGGGAGACGACGCAGGAGGTGGCCGACTTCCTCGCATCCAAGGGTGTCAACGCGGTGGCGCTCCACCGAGATACACCGGAGGCCAGGCAGTCGAAGATGCTCTCTGTTTTCACACAAAACGACAAGCCGACAATAGAGAAGCCGGAAGGCACCCAGAAGAGAGGGCTGCAGAATGTGCAGGTTCTAGTTGCGACCGACCTGGCAGCCCGCGGCATTGACACTTTGGGGGTGAGGCATGTAGTCCTGTACGATGTTCCGCACTCGACAATTGATTTCATCCATCGCCTGGGACGGGCTGGTAGAATGGGCAGACGAGGTAGGGGAATCATCCTTCTTGACAAGAAGGACAGGAGGGACGTGGTGGCAGAGGTGAGGGAGAGCATGTTCCTTGGCCAGGCATTGATTTAGGCGCGTCGGGGTAGGAAGACCAAAAAATTAGAAGCATTTGCTGGCATGTGTAAATATAGAGAGATATATATATATAAATACATGTATATGGGTATGGATATGTATAACGCTCATGGATTAGATAAATACCAACGTGTACTTGTAGATAGAATTGATGGACTCTACTGTGATTGCTACCAGGATTACCAGGATTACTACGCCTGCTGCTAGATACCAAACAATGTAAACATTTGTACATACTGTACATGCTGTAGTACACAGCAAAGCCGCTTTCAGGCTGGGGATGTGAGCTGTGGCCGCCAAACAATGTCTCGGCCGGGCGCTGCGATGTCCAGCTGTCCCGCCAAGCACAAAATATAGTGGGGGCTACAGTTCGCCCGGCCAACCCAGCACAGCAGCTCAGCAGACTAATCACCCTGCCTGTTGCAAGCACCCCCATGGAACGGAATACACATTGTCTTCCAACATACTCTGCCGTGTAGCACAAGGAAACGATGGTGCCGGACCTGCATTTTCTCCCTCTCCCTCTTTGATACCCAACGACGACGAGCCCACAATTGGCGACAGGGAGGGGAACCCCAAAAAGTCCGCCTCCATCTCACTCTCGTTGGCTACTCGAAGGTAGTAAGTAGCCTTCTGCGGTCTGGCGGGGCGTGCATCCTGACAACAACTTTTCGCCACTACAACAACCACCCACCACCCACCGCCCAGATTCCTTTTGTTTTTGGCTTTATATTCCTTGGCTTCGCCGCCGCCGGAGCATCTCGAACCTTGAAATACGGCATCTATTCTCCACCAAGGCGGTAGAGGAGGCAGCAACGTCGAAGCTAAACAACGAAACCGGGAACAACAAGTAGGCCGCTACACGGTAGAAGCTACCGGCCAGCTCTTCGGCCATGGCGCCGGCTGACACCCTCTCCCCGGCCGGGTCGAGTACCTACAACTCGGATACCATCAGCGTCGGGGACGGAACGTGGGACTTTACCAAAAACACCTTCCTCCTGCCCCCTCTTACGGGGGTGAATTTCGAGACGATGCGCGCAAATGGTAAATTGCCCCTTGGCAGTGACGCCGCTCCTCCTCCTTCTGCTTCTCAGCCTTCTTCCTCGCCCGGGCAGTGACGTTGGATGCTAACTTTGAAAAAGGCATGGCCCAGCGCTTCTCCACCATACTCCAATATCACAAAATAGTAAAAGCGCACGGCGTGCTAGCCGCCATAACGTTCCTCTTCATTGTGCCCATAGCTGTCATGATTGCCCGGTTCCACAGGGGACCCCCGAAATCATACCGCTACCACGCTTACATGCAGATTATCGCCATCGGCCTGTCGACAGCCATATTTGTCTTGGGCTACTTTGCCGTCGGTCCCCACAGAAGCCTGACGAACCCACACCATGGCATAGGCGTCGCTTTATACACCCTCATCATCATCCAGGGCATCGGGGGCCGCATCATCAAGAACGTCCGGGGCCGGTCCATCCGGGTCATGCTTCATCGCTGGTTTGGACGGATCATTGCACTGCTGGGAATCATCCAAGTCCCCCTCGGCCTCACCCTGTACGGATCGCCAAAATACCTCTTCATCCTGTTTACCCTCTGGATGTCGTTTCTCCTGCTGGTCTACTTTATCTTGAGCTACAAGAGGGATGGCCACACAGATCACTACGCCCACGGTGGGCGCTCATACAAGAGCGAGGTGACGGGCACGTCTAGTTCCTCGTCGTCGTCTGGCGGCGGCCTCATGAAGTGGCTCGGGCCCTTGGCCGCCGTTGCTGCAATCACGGCTCTGTTCAAGCGTCGGAGAAGAAATCGATCCCCGAGCCCCAGTCGCTCGTCCGGGTACACCCGCAGCCGTAGTCGCAGCCGTGGGCCCGAGGTTCTGTCCTCGCGCAGGTCATCCTATCGCGGCCCGGGCTCGGAAAGCTACTACACGGAGGACAAGTATTCTGGCCGCACCGAGAAGGAAAAGAAGGGCGGCTTCTTTAGCAAGCTCCTTGGCGTGGGCGCAGCCGTCGGCGGTGCCGCCGTCATCGGGAAGATGCTGGGCCGCAAGAAGGGAGGCAGCGCCGACAGCTACAGCGACGATTACTCAACTGTAGAGAGCGACACCCCTACCAAAAAGCACCACCACAAGCCATCCGTTGTGAGCGATTACACGGACGAGACGGAGGAAGACTACCGCGGCGGCCGTCGAACGCCCCTGCTGCCACCTCCTGTGCAGTCTGGCATGACCCCCGACAGGCCAACCACTCCACGTCCATCCCACCGCCCGAGACCCGGCCAGTCTGCCATTTCCGGCGTGGACGAGTCAGACTATTCATCCTACATCTCGGCTAGTCCATCCAAGCACAGGCGCCAATCCGGTGGCAGCGTCGGAAAAGGTCTGCTCGCTGGGCTCGGTCTGGGTTGGTTTGCGAAGCGAATGAAGGACAGAAAGGACCGACAGGACATGCGATATGAAGACGAACGAAGGCAAGGTGCCTACGGTTCCAGGTTCACTGGTGACGGTCACTCTTCACCCACTCGTCGTCCTTCGAGACAGTACACTGGCAGGCCTGCCCATATCCCCTCGGGCGGCGCCTCGAGTCTGACGTACGATAGCGAGTTTTCATCGGCCCTAGAACCTCGACAACCAGGGTCCAGCCATGCCGGCCCCCCCATGCCTCCCTACACCGCTAGTAGTGGAGCCCCAGACGAGTCTCACGTAGCTTCACCGATACCTCCTCCAACTATCACGCACGTGCCTGCCACTGGAGCCCCTGTGCCGCCGCCGCCTGGTTCGTCTCGTCACTCTCATTCGCGCTCCCGCTCGCGACACGATATCCCGCCTGCGACCATGCCACCTATTCCGGACGATCCCCAGGGCATCCTAGCCGGTCTTTATGATGACAGGGAGTCTGGGTCGGAAGACTACCAGTCGCCAGGTGGGCATCCACACAGGCGAGGGTCGAGGAGGCACAGAGCCGCCGCCGAGGCCCTTGCTTCGGCTTCGAGACTCGCCCAGGAGCAGGAGGATGATAGAAGACGTCATGTAGCACCTCCGTCCACCGCCGGGGCGCCATCAGCGCCTGTTTCTGTCTCCGTCAAGATGCACCAGGATCGTGGCAGGAGCGTGACACTGAGGCAGCTGACAGAAGATGAGAGGGAACGAAAGTCTGCCAGGGAGGCAAGACGCAAGGTGAGAGCTGATAGCGTTTCTAGCTTGAGCGGTGCCACGGACTCGGCGGTTGGTAGCAATAGGAGGTACCGTCGCGAGTCGCGGGATCGACGAGGCAGTGTCAGTGAGGATTCCGAGCTTCATCCACCCGCCCCGCCGTTCGCAGGTCGACGGACAAAGGACTCCGCGTACTATTCAGCAGGTGGCGCGGCGGCAGGACCAAGCTCGGCACCGCCACCGTCGTCTCAGGCTCCGGCTCCGGGTGCCGCCGTTAGTTCCGTCGGTAGTCCGGGCACTGGAAGCTACTGGAGCCCAGCCCAGAGCAACGCTATAGAAAAGAGGAAGCGGAGGAGAGCCGACAGGAGGAAACAGTCTGGTGGACACACCGTCGACTTCTCATAGGGGGTGTGGTCGACAGAGGACTGGCTTGTCGGTGGGTGGGCGATTTTGGGGACAACGTTCCCCATCTTCTTCCATATTCATTGCATCTGCATGGGGGTGTTAGCTACTACATCTATACTGGACATTGGGCTTGGCTTTTGGAGCCTTGGGTGTGGGCGTTAGTCAAGGTTTCTTACTAGGGTTTTGGTTTTCCTGCTATATTTTTTCCCGTACTCCACGAACATTTTACCTTATTCACCCACGAACCATATACAGACATGATGGATGAGAACAGGGAGAGGAAGATTACCGGGTTTCCTGATGCCGGCATATACGGTTCTTCTTAGAAATAAGACATGGCTGGAGAATTACGCATAGTGGATGGAGGACGAAATGATGATTGCTTGTATGTTTGTGTGTAACGAGCGCACTGGGTCAAGGAGAAGGAAAAGGAAAAGAAAGGGGGAGGAGGAGAGTTTGTTGTACTGCTGCACAATGAGTAGAGCCTTTGGGGAGGAATGCCTTTTTGTCGTTGCTCTGGTTTCGTCTTCCTTGATTACAGATTATTTACCGCTTTACATAATTTGACTGATACCCCTCGACCGATACCACTGCACGACTGTGGACAGAGACGAGAGGAGCGTAGTTGAGATGAACCATTGACGTATTGAATATTTTTCACACAAAATGGCTCTGGTTTCCCCCCCATATGTGGCTGCTTTCTTCTAATCCGCTAACAATGATGGGCTTTTCCGACTCACACGAGAGGCGGTACGTAGATAGCTATTAGTATCAGCAGATTGCAATAGCTCAGATAATAGCTTCAACTTGTTACAACATCCCAACCTTTAGTGAAGCCTATGTCTATATCATGAGGGTCTACATATCCGAGAATACCTACGACACCCACCCATAACTCATATACGGAAGGTGGAACCATTCATCCGTCCATTATGTCCCACCGAATCACCCATGAGAGGAGAAACATTCCATGCGTCAGTTCTTCCCGCGTCACTTGATACACAACTCGGGACTCAAGTCTTAGCAGCCGTCGTGGCCATCGTGGCCGTCGTCGAAGCGAGGTCCGTAGTCACAGCCGAAGACAAACAAACACACCCTTCGTCAGTCAAGCTGGTTACGGGGGGCGTACCGCACGTCTTCTCCGCCTCTCACGGCTCCGTCGCGGTCGCCGGCTCCTCCTCATCGACGTACGTCGCCCTCACAAGAACGGGGATGATCTGCCCCGTGGAAAGCCTGAACGTCCTGTGTCCCAGCACGGAGAGCAGCGTACGTACCTCCCCCGAGTGGGACGCGATGCTGAGCCACGTGTTGCCGTCTGCGGTAAAAATGTCGTCGAGAACTACCTTCGACCGCCACTCCTGGGACGACCTGCTCTCCACCAGCACGCCATCCCAGAGCCCGTCGAACTCGGCAAACCCCTCCTCGAAGGTCAAGGGGTTTTCCGGTTCGAAAATGGAGGAGATGTACGTCCTGTTGGACCTCCTGTCGCAGGTGTGTATGCTCACCCCTTCCCGGAGGTACTCCTTGATCACCGGCCTGAAGGGCCTCTCTCGGGGGAGGTCGAGCGAAGCGAAAGTCAGGTTTGCCGTCGTCGTGCACCTCGACAGCGGGGATGAGTAGTACGATTGCGGGGCCGGCAGGCCCTCGAGGAACTTTTCCAAGAAGAAGTTAGCCGCTTTAACGGTCTGCTCCTCGCCAGCGGGAGTTAGGAGGGGCCGCTCCGCCTTGGATGGAACCGTAACGGGGTTCGACGTCCAATAGAACGGCAACGTGTTCCGGCAGCATGTACCCACGTGCATTCGGGCTCTAGCATCATTATGTCGAGAGACAAAAGAAGGTCGAGTCAAAATCATATCTATTTGTCGTTTCCATCCAGGTTGAGCTCGCTGATGCTGCCCCCATTGTCAACTGAAGTCTCGACATCTGCCCCGTCAAATTCATCGTCCCCGACCCCGTGTTCGCTGGGATACGGAATCCAAGGCTCCCTAGAAAAGCATAGGCCATCTATGCGGTCCTCCCAGTCCATGACAGTCTTCTCGAGCGTCGAGCGCAATTCCAAATCGTCAATCAAATCAAATGGTGTGAGCCCGTTCTGGTCGCGAGGGCAGACATCAACCCTCCTGGTCGACAGAAGTAGCTCGGCAATTCCAACCTGCCCGCAATATATAGCCCAGAAGAGCGGCGACCGGCCCATAACATCCTTTCCATCAATGTCGACACCCTGGTGGTTTGCGAGGCAGAAGGCCGCCTCCATATTTCCGGTAGAAACGGCCCATGACAACGGTGTCCGTCCTAGAAAATCGGGTCGGTTTACCTCGACATTGTCACACCTAGCTAAAAGCGAGAGCACTGTCTCCTTGTGGCCGTTGGATGCTGCCCAGGACAGTGGAGTGCGCATGTGAATGTCTGTCTGTCTCAAATTCGCTCCGCCCGAGTCAACGAGTGTGGAAACCATGAGGGCCGAATCTCTGGTGGTGGCCGCGTGTATCAGCGGCGTCCATCCGTGGCTGAAGTCCGCCGCGTCGACATGGCATGCTGGATCCATCATCATCTCCCTAACCAAGTCCTCCGCCCCTTTGCATCGCACCGCGTGGGCTAACGGGGTGCTTCCATCATCAGTGCGACTCGACAAGTCAACCTGCCCAGTATCGAAAAGAGCCCGTGCCGCAATGACATTGCCACATCTTAGGGCCAGTGTGATGGCCGTCTGGTCTTCGTGATCGAGCCTGTTGACATCCACTTCTCCTGTCTCTAGGAGGCGTTCTACAACCTTGACCTCGCCACGGGAAGCTGCCAACATGAGAGGTGTTTTGCCGAAGGAATCCTCGTCGTCAACCGCAATGTCCGGGTGACAGAGCAGGTGGTCTAGCGTTGCTATATCGCCGGACTTGGCTGCATTGTGCACCGTCGATCGCCCCTGGCCATCCTGTTTGTTCTTGTCTATCCCGTCAATCTCCAGGAGCTGTCTCACCATTCTGTGCCGGTTGGCTCTCGCAGCATACACTAACAGCGGTTCGCCCTCTCCATCCACAACATTAACATCAACCCCATTGGCTTGGACAAGTACGTGAAACACCTCGGGGGAATTCTCCCTTATCGCCTCCCAGAGTGGTGTTCGCCCCCTCGAGTCTCTACCGTTCAGGTCCACTCCTTCACTTCCAATGAGAATGCTAACAGCCGAAGTGTGGCCATACTTCGCAGCTAAAGCTAGGGGAGTGCGGCCGAATATATCTCGAGCATTTGGATCAACTACATCGAGACCGAGCAGCAGGCTCACGATGTCGGCGTGGCCGTTCTGCGCTGCCAAAGACAGGGGACTCTCGCCGTTCACATCTCTAGCATTTGGGTCTACCCTACCCGTCCCGAGAAGACGCTTCAGAATTTTGACATTACCACACGACGCTGCGACCGAGAGAGGAGTGCGACTAGACCCTTCTGCACGATCGGGATCTATTTGAGGAATCTCGACAGGAGGGCGAGGCAGGCAATTATGAGGCAGTTGACTTGGTGACTCTTCCTCTTCCTCTCCTTTTATTTCTTCTTCTTGTTGCTTTTCGGGAGGGCAATCCCTTTCGCTCCAGACGGGGTGTAGTGGCGGCCGCGGATCGATCAGGTCGGCAAGCACCGTCTCCTTCCCAAGCTTGGCGGCATGGCCCAACGGGGAGACGCCAAGCCCATCGCAAATGTCAGGGTCGGCCCCCGAAAGACGGAGCGCTGACACCAACTCGTCGTGTCCGCTCCTTGCGGCCAGAGCAAGCGGCGTCCTTCCGAGCTCATCGCGGACATCAATATCTACTCCATGTTCCACGAGGCTTGGTAGGGCCAGAGAGATCGTTCGGATAATTCTGCGCTCCATGAGGGTGTGCAAAATATCCAGTTGACCATTCTTGTATCGCCTGAGCCCATGTGTCAAGATTTCGAATGTTTTAGAAGACGGCAGCTTCAGATCCTCGACAATAGTGTCGAGCCATAGACCCCTCTCCTCCGTTTCCTTTATATGGACAGCCCAGTACATGCTCGCATATGAGTACAAGGGTAACTCGGGGATGTCTTCTGGCGATGCCATGATGGAGAAGCAGTGGATGCACTCTCTAGCGAGGCGACGATGAGCCCGGGCAAGGGCCATTGCGGGAGAGCTGGCATGGGCGTCGAGCTGGGCAAGACCTAGGTACTTGAAGTAGTCTGACACTGATGGATGGATGAATTGGGCAACCGTATTCTTTTCGTGCCTCTTGATTTCCACGAGCCCGTAGCTGAGAGTTTCGATCCTCCTTTCGAGGGCATGGTCGTTGCGGATGAAGCCCATCTTGCGGGGAACATCCTTTACCGACTCTTCCCGCGAGGAGGTATCCAGAGCCAGAGCCCACCTCAGCTCGTCCAGGGACAGTGGCCTGAGGGAGCAACACAGCCACTGGAGCAATTTGAGCGAAGCAGGCTTGGTCTCGAACTCGTCTAGGTGGCTCCGGAAATGCTCGAGTCTCGTGCGTGCTTCCTCCTCGGCGTCGTTCCAACGCACCGTCTTCTTGGGGTATTTCCGTGGGGGTATTGTCACATTTCGACTGTCGGCCAGAGGCTTGATGTCGTCAATCATGGCCTGTACCAAGGCGCCGGCCCTGTTTGACTTTGCAACATGTTTTATCGAGTTCCAGTACCGCTCCAACCTGCCCGACGTTTCCTCTGGATTGCCGGCCTGGCTGAGGATGATATCTCGCAGCACCTCGGCCCTCGCCTTGCAATTCGACAAGGCGGCATTGGCATCTGGCAGCTGTGAATATCCCACGGCGACATGCTGAGCTTTCCCAATCGCTCGAAGGGTATCCCGAATGGTAGGTAAGCGAACAATGGCTTCTCCCAAGGTCGGCAGCGATTCCCTGGAACCCTCTGTGTCCGTATCCTGGTCCAGGATGTCGTCGATGCTCAGGATGGCGGCGGACAGAAGGTCGGTGAAGCTATCGCGTGACATTATTTTCCCTTCTTCTTTCCCTGTGTACCTCCGCTAGCAGGCGCAAAGAAAGTACAGTATTAAAATGTCATGCCAAAAGGCGGAGAACGGGGGATACAGCTTTGGCTAGGTAGGAAAGTGAAAATGGAAAAGAAACACGAGGCGGTACATGGCGAGAAACCTAGGCAAGGCACAGGGAACAAACACAAGACACAGAAACAAGAGAAAAATATTAAAAACAAAGAGCCACGTCTGGGGATGTGTATAAGCAAGTGTTGTACGATTTGATGATGCCTGCCAGGCAAGACGAGCCAATATGCTCCCAGCCCCGTCCCCGGCTGCAGGTCACTTTGCGGGGACACCCGATGACACTACTGCTAACTGGACGATCGAGAGACATGGTGGCACAAGCCATCACGACGATGGGAACACTAGATGGGAACTAGGGCCAGAAGTGTATAAAAGACAGGAAGCAGGAAACAAAACCAACGGTGTGGAGAAGGAACAAGCGAAGAGTTTGCTTGTTCGAATTAAGAATTTAACAACTGCACAGTATCAAGGGGATGAAGCTCCCTTTCCAGGGAGCAAATGTCCATAAAAAGGATATGCGTACGTACTGCTCCGATTAAATGCAGATGGGAATTACAGGGAACATACATACAACACCACAGTATGGATACATATGCATGCAAACATATGCACACCGCCACAGCACCTAGTACCTGCCCTAGTAGGAAGGTAGCTTTGTACAGATGTACATACTTACGCATTACCACGTGATGGCCGCTATCGATTACCATGGTGCGCGGTGTCACGACTCTCTTTCTTTTGCCTTTCTCGCATCGGCATTGACAGAATGCCCCACGTCGCGTCTCCCGCAATTGTCGCCCAAAACAGCCCTCGCCACCACAATTCGGTCGTTTGACCTGGCAGGCAGCAACCATGTCGCAAGCAGAAAACCCGGGCGCTTCGCAGATGCCACCCGAAGCCGCCGGCGCCCCAAGGCCCTCGGTGCTCTTGTCGCCGCCTATGCCGCCAAGGCCGGTAGCCCAGACCCCGGGACCGCGGGCGCAACGACTCCAGCAGCTCTACGCACAGTCACTCCGCCACACCCTGAACAAGATATCGTGGGACAACTTCAGCGCATGCTACCCGACCATAGGCTCCCAGGCTCCCGGCGTGCTCAAGGCGGTCCAGAAGCAGATGGTGGACCGCCTGTTGCAGCTGTGCAACAACGAGTTTGATCTGATCATGACGCAAAGGAATGTCGTTGCCAAGCTGAACGAGCTCGAGGAATTGACGGCCGACGCAGCCAAGAGAAGGGAGGACGGCGACGGGGAACCGCCGGTTGCGTATGTTTGTTCTTTTTTTCTTCTTTTTTTCTTTTATTTTATGTATATATATATATATATATATATGTGTGTGTGTGTGTGTGTGTGAACCGCCATCAACCAAGGGCTGTCTAGGCGGCTGGGCGGCTATCTAGGATGTTTGGTACTGATATTACATTTCTTTCAACTAGGCCACATACCCTTCCTCCGGAAACCATCCTCGCAGCTCACCTGGCACCTCATCTCGTTGCCCACCAGTCTCAGCTAAATGCGCGAATCCAAACTATACAATCCAAGAATGCGGCCCTATGGGAAGAAGTCCAGTCGCAGCGAGCAGAGATCGCGACCATGTTGGAAGGCCTCGACAATGCCGTGAATGATCTTGACGGAGCGACTGAGCTACTCGAGCCCATCGTCGACGATGTAGGCAAAGAAACGAGAGATATCGAGATGGAGATGGAGACTGCGAAAGAAGAAATGGGTTGTGGAAGGTAGCGGCGAGGTAGTCGCACCAACCTCTTGATCGTGCTCGTGTATTTATAAACTTGTGGCGGTAACCTGTTTTTTAGGCTAACATTTAGACATCTTAAATTTGGCACGGCGTTGGGGTATCTGTCCAAAGTAGTTCGCGTGGAAAATATCATCATCGGTGGCGCGTTACCATGTTGCGGCGCATGTATTTACAATAAACATGGCAATGATTTGATCCACAGGTTGCACCATGTTAGTATATCTCTTAGCTAGTTAGAAAAATGCCTCGTGGATACCGCCGATAAATAACACGCCCATGGCCTCAACTATGCATTTATAAACAAAGGAAACGGGAGGGGTATTGCTGTTGATGAGAATTTTGACAAAGACCGTGTCAGTGTCAAAACATGGACGCCAAACAACTATCACAATGCATACAAGAGCCGATTCAGCCATTTCCAATAACTCCGCCCAAAATGCTGAAATATGTCATAACTTCGTATTTCCTACACGGGCCTCGAAAAATGGGCCGCCAACCTCGACGTCGCTATACTCGGGCGGACGCACTCTAGCCATCCGTCCCGTCGGCCAGTCCACATACCACTGGTCACCCTTCATAATAACAAAGTTGCTTTTCCTAGGGCTGCGAAACAGCAGAGTCGAATAACAGAGCTTGGCATACAAAAGATCGTGCCGCCTCGTCCAGGCGTGCCGTGGTTTCCATTTCCCGCCCTCGTCAAAATTGACCACGGTGCTCGCCCTGCTGTCCCTACTCGACCGGGGTTCGACGAGCTCTCCGTTAACGTTGATGACAGGGCCCCGTCTCTCGGCACCGGCGGCACGGGCCAGGGCTCCGGCTGTCCCAGTCGTGTTTTGGGAGTACCCGCTGGACGGGTGTGGCCGGTGCTCACCCGACGGTGGGGACGGACGCAGCGGGCCCTCCCCGCGGAGCCAGCGCAGCCGCTGCACCCTCGGAATGGACTGGTCGCGGGGGAAGTCTCGATCCTCCAGCGGCATCGCTATGTCAATGGCGGCAAACAGATCGTCCAGCCACCAGATACAAGTCTCGAGCTCTAGACAAGAGATGAGGAATTGATCGGCGTCAGCACGGACACGAAGGACGTAGCGACGTCTATGCGCGTTTCAAGGACCTCTTGTTAGCTCTGGGACGAGTCTTTGGTGCCTGGGCTGTTGCCCCCAAAGTTTTCAGAGTGAAAAGGGTTGTGTTGAGCCGGGAACCTACTTTCTATAGTCGGATGCTATGCCGACGTCCGCATGCAGCAGGCCGTACGACTTGATGAGCTTCCCGGCCTTCACTCCGAGCGGGCGATCGTCCGACGGCCCCGGCGGCCGCCCCGAGTCCCAAACATCCCCTTCTGACCTGCCAATGTCCGACTTCTTGCCCCAGCCCCAACCTTTCTTGGGATGGTGGATGTTGAGCGTTGTCCCGTGCAGCATAGCGTATACCTGGCGCCATCGTCTGTCCTCGGCTCTCTTTGTGGCGTTCTCCACCTCGAGCTTCATCATAAATACCGCCTCGGAATGAACGGAACACGCGTAAGGCGGCGGCGGCTCCTGTGGTTGGGGTCCGAGACTGGGGTGGGACTGGTGCTTTGATTTGTCCTGCGAGAGCTTGCATGCCGTGTGATTTATCACCTCCTGATACAAGTAATCCTCCTCCACAGACAGGCGATGCTGAGAATTTGCCGGTGCTCGGGTCTGAGCCGACCTTCCCGCCGTGGTTGTTGTTGTTGTCATCGGTTGGCCGTCGTCTGCGTAGGAAGGTGGCCCGTCATCTTGTCCAGAGGCATGGCGGGCCATCTGGGGTTGTAGATGAGCGAGCCACGGCGAGGGGGGGGAAGAGAAAACAAAAACCGTAGCCTGTGATGTGTGTCTGTACTCCAGAGATCAACAGCTATGGGTGCGGGAAGGTGTGGACAAAAGTTACTACACGGCCAAGGGAGGCGGCATGGAGGAGACGATGTCAATCGTCGGTAGCGCCGGGACTGTACGACCCCATCAAACACCATGTGTGTGTGTGTGTGTGTGTGTGTGGGGGGGGGGGGGGGGGGGGGGGGGTGGTTTTTTTGGGGGGGGGGGGGGGGTTGTGAGACCGGTTGGGGGGAAAAACCACGATTGTGAGTTTATTGGAATATGGCGA